>JBAIZL010000004.1:148802231-148967231 GCA_036971475.1 Prosapia bicincta | reverse complement strand
GTCGTGTGACCTACGCGTTCACCACCCGTCGGAGTACTTTTCCGCTTCTTTGGGGACGTTTTACTGCGGTTTTTAAAGTAGTATTTTTGAAATACATATTATGAAGTACACATCTAGTTATATACTATAAAGTAAAACTAGAAACTTTTTTTAACCAATTTTTACTTGCGTCAACAACGAACAATTTTATTTTAGTTACTTTTTATTGAACAATTAGAATTAATATAAATAAAGTAACATAACCTATGCGTTAAATCAGCTGTTCTACCACGTAACCAATATCATACAATCAGCTGCTTTATGAAATCATGTTATTACTTATTTTAAGCTAAATTGGACGAAATTAATTAGTACCTTGTCCCTTTTGTAAAAACTTTTTCTCCCGTATAATTAATGAAGTAATATCTCAAAAAATGTATTCACAACAAGTTTCACCCACTATAAGTTAAAAAGAATTTTTTTTAAATTGAGTGGACAAAAAAAAATTATTTTACTTACGACTGATATTTTCAACAAACTTTAAACATCCATTTCAGCTATTTTATAGGACTTTTTTTATGACCAACCAATTGGGTAGAGAGTTCCTTTAAAGTTTTTTTTTCATTTATAAATGTTTACAAATTTGAAGCACAAAGCCCCTACTTGTATCGCCAGGCGACCAAAGCTTTTAGTTTTTGTCACAAAAATCCCAATGTTAGCAGGAAAAATTTATTTTTTTCTTGCTTTCAGATCATTTTCAAAACGGAAACATGTTTGTATATGTTTCTTTTCGTATTTCTTATTTGATTGAACACATTATTACTAAACAAATTAGCGCTATTCCCAATTTATAATTAATATAAATTTATAAAAAACATACGGGGGGAAAAGGTTTTATCAACGCAATAAGCAATCTTATTCGAGAAATACCATTATAGGCCTTTATATTATATTAAACAGCGGCGTTAACAATAATATATATATATATATATATATATATATATATATATATATATATATATATATATATATATATATAGAGAGAGAGAGAGAGAGAGAGAGAGAGAGAGTAGGTCTCCACTACTGTGTCCCAAGCAAAGCACACTATTTCAACAATGTATCTTTTTAAACGTTTTTTTGACAATACAAGATTAAATAAACAAAAACTTCAAACATTCGTTCCAACCAAGGAACTGGAACTGTAACTGTACAGACAATTGGATGATCAATCGCGAAATAAGGAATGAGTAGGTGCGTTAATGCTTGCATAACGTTACAAAATACCCTGTACTCCTGTCTCTTGTCTAAACACACCGTTGGACATAAACATTAAGACATTGTGGAGTTCCTAAACCTTTTTTCTTGGAAAAATATTGCATATATAACCAGATTATCGAACTCCAAAACTCCCCTTCCAAAAACAGATAGTAAACTTTAAACATTTGTTCCAAATAAGGAACTGGAACTGTTCAATTGGAACCGTTCCAAATACGGAACTGGAACTGTTCCAAATACGGAACTGGAACTGTTGGAACGAAGTGCAATTGCTGTACAAGTCGGGCGATTCTCGCCACAGTTACGCGACACCCTCCCACATCGCATCGGCAACCCCTAAACGTTAAGCCGGCTCCTTGTAACGCCTTAATTAATGCCGGATTTAACTGTAAAAGTTTATGTAAATACAAGTGTAGCGCGGAGAGGTCCGGGTCTCTAATCACCTTTCCAATTTCTGTCACACAACACAACAGCCTTTGTACTGGGCTCTCATTAAGTGTGTATTGTGTTATACACTGGCCTTGTTAACCGAGAAGACCATTACACAAATTGGAGCTGCGCGAGGAGAATTCACCTTAAGGCTGAGCCGGCGTGGCGCTAACAAGAGCCCCTTTACTTTTCAATGGCGCTGCAAATAAACTATTACACCTCAAAATGTATCATTTACCTTGTCCGCCAAAAGTTATATTTCCTACAGGATCAGTTTTAGAAATATAACAACAAAACGTCAGTTTAGAAATGAAACTGATTTCTTGGTCTTTAGCAGAAACAATACAATTTAAGCACAAGCATCCCCTTAAAAACACATTATGCATTGGCACATTACTGCAACGGATATTTCCAAGTAATTAGATAAAATTCCGTAACGTTATAACAAATAATATTGCCACGTTATTGTAGCTAATATCGTAGCCTAATTGTAAACAAATTGCTACTTTATTGCAAATAATTTTGCAAAATTATTGCACGTAATACCGTAACGTTATTGCAAATAATAAATTCACGCTCCGCCAACAATTAAATTATGATTTTACAAACGACACCGTAATGTTATTTCACCTAATACTGTTTTACGTGTTTGAAACTGAAATTGGCACCACATTGCAAATAATATTACTACCCTCTCGCAACAAATATATTATAATTTTGCAACTGATTCAATAACGTCAATGCAACTAACATCTAATTGTTATTGGAACAAATGTTTATGCAACTGACACAGTAACGTTATAGTAAATATTATTGCTATGTTATTAGAGATATTATAGTCACTTTATTGCAAGTAATATGGTAACGTAATTGTAGCACACATTTTCACGTTATTGCAAATAATATCGCTACCTTCTCGCTACAAACATATTATGATTTTTCAAGTGATTCAGTCACGTTATTGCAACTAATATCTCCTTGTTATTGGAACAAATATATTTCGTTTTTTCAACTGATACAGTATCGTTGTAGCAAACATTATTGGTATGATATTGCAGATATTATAGTCACTTTATTGCAAGTAATATGGTAACGTAGTTGTAGCACAAATTGTCACGTTATTGCAAATAATATCGCTACCTTCTCCCTACAAACATATTATGATTTTGCAAGTGATTCAGTCACGTTATTATAACAAATATCTCCTTGTTATTGGAACAAATATATTTCGTTTTTGCAACTGATACAGTAACGTTGTAGCAAATATTATTGGTATGATAATGCAGATATTATAGTCACGTTATTGCAAGTAATATGTTAACGTAATTGTAGCACAAATTGTCACGTTATTGCAAATAATATCGCTACCTTCTCGCTACAAACATATTATGATTTTGCAAGTGATTCAGTCACGTTATTATAACTAATATCTCCTTGTTATTGGAACAAATATATTTCGTTTTTGCAACTGATACAGTAACGTTGTAGCAAATATTATTGGTATGATATTGCAGATAATATAGTCCCGTTATTGCAACTAATACGGTAACGTGATTTGTTACACAAATCGCAATGTTATTGTAAATATTATTGGAACGATAAGTCAAATAATATCATAAGGTTATTGCAACTAAAATTACCACGTTATTACGATTTTGGAACCGCTACTGTTAGGTTATTGCAAATAATATTGTCATTTTATTGCAAATAATATTGGTACCTTATTGCAACTAACATTGTCACATTATTAAAAATAATATTGCCACGTTATTTCAAATAATATCGTCACGGATTTGCAACAAATGTATCAGATTTTGCAACTGTTATAGAAACTTTATAGTAAGTATTACTGTACGTTCTGGTGAATTACATTTCTGGTGTTACTTTGTCTCTTCTGCAAGTTATGGCTCACTTAATATCCTTATGCTTGACAAGCTTTAATATCTTTCCACTCTCTGTAACGTCAGATTATTTTCTGTCTCTATCCAAAACAGTTTTGGGTAATTTTGTGTATTGCGTAATACCCCTGTAGCATCTTTCTATCCCCCTGATAGAGAACATGCATATTGCGGCAACCGACTCCGTCTGTCCAAAAATTCATAATTTTCCCATACTCTCAGTTCAAAAGGATTCGCCCTAGTCCAACATATTCCACATTTCACTTCGTATCCTATTTTCTTTGCAGATATCTAAGGAGAAGACAGTCCTCATACAAGACCGTAAGACACCTTATTTGCAACTAAGTTTGCCAATTTATATAAAAATTTCTCAATTAAAAAATAATCCATTCAATAAAGACGTTTATGTAGGTAAACAAGAATATGACCGATCTCCTCGAAAGCACGTCGATTTATGTGGTGATAAAGACAAAAGAAGACAAAGAAAACGACCTTGGAAAGGGTAGACGAAATATGTTGTGACGGATTCGAAAGAGGAACCGGTTGAAACAGGATAGAGAAGACCGAAAGAGGACACCCTTTTGAACGTAAAGGTCCCCCTAAAGAACTGTACCCTTACGAGTACGTAAATACGTTAGAGAGTGAGGGTAACAAAAAGTTACTTTTTGGTAGACGCCCTCATCGGTTGTGCAATGCCTATTGTATATCCCTCACAATAACATCAATGTGACATAATACAGTATTAAGGCGGTCGATTGTCTTTCTTAACTATATTTCACCCAGCTACAACAGATGGAACTGGGATAGTCTCATACACCATTATAAAACACTTTAATTATATATTTCCTTGGCAATAAACACAATATTTTTTTTTCGATTGTACAATACAAGATAACAAAACAATACAATATTGTTTTAAAATTAAGGCGTGAAAAATTATACAGTAAAATTTGAATTAATTCAAATGAAATTTTGAAACCCACTTCTCGACGTCCATCAAACTGAAATTTTCATCATCTATCTACAATATAATAATCATTAATGTAAAAATTCTATATTAGTTTACTAATCTTTTTAAACGAAACTTGTAATAGATTTACCTCCCACTTTTGTATGTCCGGGTTCACTGATATTTCCATAACCAATTCCAATAAACGAATTAATTTTTAAAATATTAGAAAAAAAATGCAGAACGAAAATAACGTTTTAAATTAGCAAATTAACGACCTTAGGTAAATTTATTAAAAATATGCTGAGACAAACGTTTCAGTGGTATCGAAAACGTTTTGCCTGAGTACGTTTGTTAATAACTTTTTCTCTGGTATAAGAAAGTGTAACAATAATTTGAATTTGAATTAAGGAATGAGTTTTTTTAAATAATGATGGATTCCAAGAGCGTTTCAAAATTTTTGTTATGGAATTTTGGAAGAAAGTTTGGTTTTATATAACTTTATGAAAATAGGTTATGTTAAAACAAATAGTTTTGTAGCTCTCAGGTAGTATTAAAGAAAGAAACTAAATTTAAAATAACTTGAATATAATAAATTAATTTCACTTTTTTTTAAAATTCCTAATATTAATTCTCCTAATTTGTATGCATACACTCAATTTAAAATATATTTTTGTAAACTTGTAATAATTCTCTTGCGAATTATAATTATCTGCTCTCGCATATATATACATTGTCATATATATATATATATATATATATATATATATATATATATATATATATATATTTGTGTTATGCAACACTGTTTTCTTGTATACACTTATCACTTTCACTTATGTACTTAAACAAGAATCTTACTTGGTATTTATGCGAGCTAACTTTCAATGACTGGTCGTGCCATCATCCTCGGGCATACTAAACAGGGTACACCTCAATTCATACATCAAACCTGAAATTTATAACTCAAACGTAGCCACACACGCCATCAAAAACAAACACACATTCCCCACATTAAAAAACGTACACCTAATAAAAAAAGGTTCAAAAAGGCCTCAAAATGACATAGGCTATAAATTATTCAATCTAATAGACAATATTAACCCCAAAACAAACTTTAAAAACTCGCACAGTGCAGTGAATCTAAAAATAGAACATAACGGTACCCCAAGATCAACGGGAAATCCACTCAGCTCGCAGTCTACAACAACCCTGTTCAGTATGCCCGAGGATGATGGCACGACCAGTCATTGAAAGTTAGCTCGCATAAATACCAAGTAAGATTCTTGTTTAAGTACATAAGTGAAAGTGATATATATATATATATATATATATAAGAATACAAAGACATTTTTGATTGATAAGAACTCTCTGAAAAACATGGATAGGGAAAGGAAAAATTATTACGAAATAAAATTGGGAGGAACTTATGATAATAAAAGGACTTAGATTAAAGATATGTGTAGATTTTTTCCATTTTGTTATAGAGCATTAATATTATATAATATCACGAATGGTATTTCTTATGTTTGAATTTGTATAGGGTCTACATTGAAAATGTTCTTAAACATATAAACAATTATAGAAATATAATTTTTTTATTTTGAATTAAAAATTTATGCAAACTGATTGATTTAAAATAATTTACATAAACATCAAGAGAAAATTACATTGTTTAAATAATAAACATCAAGAGAAAAATTGTGATTTTATTTCCCTCCCTTATCTATATGTATTATGTATATGAATCTTGTCGAAATTTTCAATCACTATTCAAATACTTTTTATTCATTCACTTATGTTCAAATACATTGTTTTTAACTAGTAGTGGATGACACTGAGATGTTAATACAGTTTTTCAAATATAAATTCATTAATTAAATTTAATAATGAATTAATTTCAGTTTTATACGGAAAAAAACTTTTCACAAAACGGACAAGGTATACAGTATAATTATTTCTTTCCATTTGGCTTAAAATTAGTGATAACATATGATTTCATGAAACAGCTTATTTTATGTTATAGGTTAAGTTGTAGAACACCTGTTTTAACCAGATACAGATAACGCATAGGTTATGTTAATCTGCATTAATTGTTGTTATTTAATAAAATGTTACTAAAAAATACTTTCTTTGCTTACCTAAGTAAAAATTTACTTTTAAATTTTGTTTATTATATGATTAAGTTGTAATATTCTTGATGGGGGTAATATGTATTGAAAACTATAAATATAAAACATAAACTACAAAATGCGTTTTGCATAGGAGAACTTGAACGGTCTACTTTTAAGCGGAACAGAGCGTACTGGAAACTTTGTCCCCCGCCCATCGCGTTTCTGAAACTGATCATATTAATTAATATCTCTTACCCTTCCACCCCGGTGTTACCCAAACGGCTTTCATTAGCCTAAACATGGCTTTAAAATGACATATTGCACGTAAGCGATAGATTGCTGGTGACAGCTTCACATAAGCCTAGTCTCGTAATTCCTCAGCCATTTCGGCTACGCGGCCCTCAATCAAGATAATTAAACTGGCGTCTTAAAATGAATTCAAGAACGTTAGGTTTAATCGATTATCATTCAGCTTCACATCGATTAACACGGTTCACGTTTATATTTTGATGTATTTTCAAGGACGGTGATAACATTACATGTATATAAAATATATATATTAAAACAACATAGGTTATTCAAATATAAGAATATTTATTAATTTATATCCAAAGCTATTCGTTGGTTTGTGTTCTTATTTTTATTAATAAACGTTTCTCTATATTGTCATCTTTACATTCGGAACCTGCACACAGCGTGTCAATAGTGCTACTTACATATTCAGGCATTTAAATCTTTATAACAGATAATATACCTTACCCAATATGATCATGCATCAAGTGTTTTTCTTCTGAGCGTCTACTTCCATTTCAGTGCTTTTTTGTGATTTTTATAAAAGAAACGTACAAACTAGATTTTTTTTATACACGATCAAAAGTTTAAAAAATAATCTTACGGATATTAAATCTATGACTGTTTCAGATAAGATAATGACTGCCGCAACGTGTCGTCTATCTGCACATTTATTGTAATGAATGTACTTTTGTTCTGTCTCTCCCACTGATCTATGCGGCCAAGTTGGTCAGAGCTGATAGAATATTGTACCCGGAAGTGATCAATAGCAAAGACAAGTTTGCCGGCCAGACCCTAAGTAGTAACATAACGAATTCCTCCGCCTGTAACAAAGGCCAGTCAACCTCAACGCAGAAGCCCTTGAAAGCAAAGTTTCCATTTTGCTAAGGTAATTTAATACCGGGTGTAATTACTCTGGGCTCAGTTTGAAGGCTTCTCTGCCTTGAAATCCTATTATAGATATCTGTTAATTGCTGAAAACTGGCTCGAACAAGCTTAGCGCTGTCTAATGCGTTTAATGGCGAGCGGTGTGGAAGTCGGTGTGCGCCCTGAGAACTCTTCCACGCTCACATATCACGTGACTAAAACACAAGAAATATAAATATAATATGCGAGATAAATATATAAATAGTATTTTCTTTCATTGGTGACATATCGGAAATTAGTTTATCCATTGGGTCTTGTTATGTTTTCGGTGTAACAAGAGCTTATGATGAAAATAAGTCAGTTTTCGAAACGTTGTCTATTAAATAAAATATATATACTTGAGTAGCAAATCAAATGCTGTTTTACTTTATATTGTTCTGAGTGTAAACACGAATTATAAATGAAAAGAACCAAACAAAATCCCGAAGTGGGAAGACAGAAGCTAATTAGAGGGTAGATCTAAAAAGGAGGAAAATGTTAACTTTTATTTAATGTTATGAAATTAATTTTTATGATATCGAAAATATTCATACGAAAAACTAGGATTGGAAGCTAATTGTATGTAGCTTTATGTAGAAGTTAAAGCTAGAGTTGGAATGCATCAAGTAATTTTTATGTGGAAAATAAATAAAGGTCAAGACAGAAAGCATAAATGTTAACAAGGTAGAAAAAATGTAAAACAACAAAAGGAGATAAGTTATATAAAACAATTTAAAGAAACCCAAAGGTGAAAGTTTAACTAAAAATCAAAGAAGAAGTAAAGACGTAAAGAAGCAAACCAAAGCACTAAGTGATGATGATAAATAATAAATTAGGTAAAAAAATATCCAAAACCCCTATAACTAAAAATTTACTTAAAACTGAAGAAAAATCAACTACTGTTAACAAAATAAACCAACAGAAAACATTTACAGTACGCCATCTATTGAGAAGTAAAAGGGGTCTTGTTAGCGCCACGCCGGCTCAGCCTTAAGGTGAATTCTCCTCGCGCAGCTCCAATTTGTGTAATGGTCTTCTCGGTTAACAAGGCCAGTGTATAACACAATACACACTTAATGAGAGCCCGGTACAAAGGCTGTTGTGTTGTGTGACAGAAATTGGATAGGTGATTAGAGACCCTGACCTCTCTGCGTCACACTTGTATTTACATAAACTTTTACAGTTAAATCCGGCATTAATTAAGGCGTTACAAGGAGCCGGCTTAACGTTTAGGGGTTGTCGATGCGATGTGGGAGGGTGTCGCGTAACTATGGCGAGAATTGCCCGACTTGTACAGCAATTGCACTTCGTTCCATCAGTTCCAGTTCCGTAATTGTATCAGCTACAGTTACATTTCTGGAACAGTTCCGGTTCCAGATTTGGAGTAGTTCCAGTTCCGTATTTGAAACCATTTCCAGTTCCGTATTTGGAACAGTTCTAGTTCCATATTTAGAACGTCTCCAGATTCATATTTGGAACGGCCCCAGTTCCGTATTTGAAACTGTTTCCAGTTCCGTATTTAGAACAGTTCCAGTTCCATATTTGGAACATTTCCAGTTTCGTATTTGTAACGGTTCTAGTTCCGTATTTGAAACAGTTTCAAGTTCGGTATTTGGAACAGGTCCAGTTCCTTATTTGGAACGTTTCCTGTTTCGTATTTGGAACGGTTTCAGTACTGTATTTGAAACTGTTTCCCGTTTCGTATTTGGAACAGTTCCAGTTTCATATTTGGAAAGAAGGTTTAAGCAGACCAGAAAAATCTGCGATGGCGAAAGATTGTTTAGAGGAAGAGCACGAATTTAAAGTAGACGATGTAACCCTGTTAAAAAACGTGGTTAAGTGTAGTGAATTGGATGCGTGGGAAACTTTTTATATTAATAGGTATACAAATATTATTGTAAATAATGAGTCAAAATTCTATATTAATGTAATTAGTGTGTCTCAAGAAAATTTTATTGTAATTATTGAGTTGTAAAATTTCTATTTGATGTATCATGTTTAAAGTAGGGTTAATAACTGTTCTTTTGACAGGTGGCCGTGTCAACGCCTATCATATAAAAATGGAAGTGTAACCTTACTTTTACCCTAGTTGTAAGTTAAAGTTTGTAGTAGTAGCACTAACTGATGATGATAACTTTGTCATTGAAAAGCGTATGAGTTAATAAATTATTAATTTGTGAGTTTTGTGTATGTTTTTATTTGTTTTAACATAACCTCACAAGCTAAGCTCAAAGAATAGTTGTCTAAAGAACACTGCTCTTTAAAAAAAATCTATATATAAATAGACTGATGTTTAAAGGATGTTATCAGAATGTCCTGAAACTTTTGAAATATTTCCTCACAAATCTGTTAGTTCCAGTTTCTATAGAGAGGCTACCCCCTAAATCCGTTCTCTTACGTACGTTAATTAGCGAAGGAGGCAGATCATACTAACGATAAGGGAAAAGCAGCTGTTTTATTTAAAGATTTCTTTCAAATTACATTTCCCCTCACTTTATCTTGTAAAAAATGATTGACTAAATGTTCATGACGAGATGGATATTGTTTCTACACTTTAAAAGTAAATATATTTGCCCGCAGTAGCAATTGCTTTGGTTATGAAGGATGACTCCCGTTTAGAAAGATGTGCCTTGTCAATTTGCACCTCAACAATATTGTAAAGTTAAAATCTATTAATAGCTCATGTAAGAAACAAAATTAATATCAACAAAGACAATAATAAATAACAAACATATAAAAAACAAAAGATAATAAAATAAATTATAATAAAAAATAATTAAAAACTGTTATGAACCGCAATTAAACTAACATTTCAACAAAAGTATAATGTTTTTAGAATGCCTAATAGAGCAGCAATACTGGCGTCATACGTTGCACAGTTGTCAATTGCCTTCTACCTTCCTGCAAATACTTGGCGTTTATAAAAACAATCCATTTCCATTAGGCTATTCGGAACCGTTATTTGTCAAGGGTAAAAAAAGCAGGCTGATGCGAAACTAACACTGGCTCGAACATTCAAAGTAAACTTGCCTTGTAAAAAGAACGCCTTCAAGCAGTTTGCAATCATTGTTACCAGGTATAGAGCGCGTCCACATCCAGGTGATTCAAATAAATAAGAACTAAGTGAACTGTTAACGCGTCATCGTACTGTGTGCTTCATTAAACTTGAGACTGATGAGGCTGCATCCATCGATCTTGCGATAGGAAAGGACTACACAAGCAAAAATGTGATGCGAGTGATGAGAGGTAGTGATACGAGGGATAAAACTTTCTGGGTGAAGGAGGGGAGGAACAGGCGCTTATCCAAAGGGGGCGATTGGGCGATCGCCCCCCCAACCCTCAAGGACTTTGAGTTAAAAATCGACAATATATTATTAAATTAGGACTTTCTATTAAATTAGACTTTTACTTAAGTTAATTCGTCTTTTATTGTAAATAAAAAATAAAATTTTAATTTGAAAATGTGACGCGTTCCCTCGGCATACCCTCGTAAACGTCTAAACGTTTTAACAACAGATAGCGCTCGTGAAGCTTAGTCTCGAACATATGATTTTACAATATGTAATTTTGCAAGCGTAATATTCTCAGTTGACTCCGGAATTGTTCGTGTTGGAAGAATAACTACTTATATTAATTAATAAACCATTTTTATAATAATAGCTTATTATGAAATTAATAATATTCTCTAGTCATAAGTGTTATCGAAACTGGAATAATTATTTATTAAAAAATCTAATTTGCTACGAATCTTTATCACGTTACCGATTTCTAACGCAAGCGTAGAAAGAACTTTTTCTGTTCTATGTGTTTACATACCCGCGCGCGCCCACACACACACATATTATATATATATATATATATATATATATATATATATATATATATATATATATATATAATGTATTGATCGCCCCCCCCAAAGCAAGTCTCTGGATACGCGCCTGGGGAGGAAGGAGTTCGAGAGGAAGCTTACTCAGCCGGAGTGAGTTGAATACTGTTGTGTAGTTATACTTGGCCCCGAGAGATCGCACGAGATTTCTCGTGAACTAGCACTTCTAAAAAACATGTTATGTATTCAGAATGTTCTATACAACAGCTTCTGCGTCCGATTTGCCTATGCATATTTCAATATTGTTAGTTATATCATACAGAAGGTAATTTATAATCGATTTTATGTAATATCGACTGTTTCATGCAAGTCAAAGTATTGACAGTCCTTATCATGTTTGTAGCAAAGTATTTATTCTGACTCTCTACCTGCTGACTCTCTACCTGCTGACTCTACCTGCTGACTCTACCTGCTGGCTCTACCTGCTGGCTCTCTACCTGCTGACTCTCTACGTGCTGACTCGCCTACTGCGATAGGTTAGGTACAGGCTAAGTACACGGTTACGTGGTCCGCACTATTCTAACCTCCAGCTGAATATCAGTTTTTTACAAAAGAGTATAATGATTTTCCTGCTCTAGATGTGGATCACATTTATATCAACAATCGCTTTATTCTGTGTTATGTTACAATGACAGATCAGACACTCTGAAGACAACTTTACACAACACTGACATGTTTTTGGGAAGGCCACAATACAAACTATACGCACTGAGACATAAAATTAGAAAGTTATGTTGGTTCAAGCAGTTATTCCGCACATGCGCCAATATCCTCTTAACCCCTGTCGTTCCCAAGAGTTTTATCACTTACCTCACAAGGTATACTAAATCCAGAATTCCTTATGTGTGAAATCATTCCTAAACCTCTTAGACGAAGTATTTTCAGTACTTGGACACTGAGAGGTTCTAAAGAATCTTCTCTCTCTCTCTGCCTCTACTTCTCCCCTTCCCTATTTATCTCACTGTTTCTCTCTTTTTAAACTGTGTAATTCGTGGGCTGAATGAAGATGAAACTACGGTAGGCACAAATTGACTTGAATTGCCAAGGCTGCTTCTCAACTTGTAAAACATGGTGTTTTCTCCATCTAAAGTTTAGTAAATTTTTGCCACTGATGTTAATACGAACCTGTTAGAATATATTATTATGACAAAGGATTCGAATACTAACTTGATCTAGAACGTAACCATGGTAATACTGCTAATGCGCGTTTAGAACCCTAGACGAAGAAGCTATAGGAATACTCCCCTACAACATAATTAAATTACTATTATTATTTATTTCCTCTGATGTAACAGTTGCAACCCGCTGCAAATGTCATTGTTGGGGCTGTTTCTTCTTAAAGTTTGACCACAGAATGACAGCGTAGAGATTTATTTTAGGAGTTAACCGTTAAAATTAGGGGTTGCTTATGAGGGACAACAGTCTTTCCTCAAAAAATGTAAGTAAACAAATTTACAGATTTTGCTACATGGTATTTAATTCTTATGTAAGGTACTTGGTGAAATATTGCTCTCCAATTACTACTCATCTTGCAAACATCTATTTCAATTCCTTTTATTAGTTCTTATTATATCTATCTTGTTCAAATTTTCAATCGTTAATAAAATACATTTTATTCATCCACTCAAATTCAGATACATAAAGTTATTTCGTCCCATTTTTCTGAATATAAGTGATAACATATGAATCATAAAACTGCTGATTTTGTGTTATAGGTAAAGTAGTAGAAGAGCTGTTTCAACGCACAGATTATCTTACTTTATTTATAGATTGTAACGATTTAATAAAATGTAACTATAATAAGGTTTTTCTATATTGATCCAAGTAGGAATTTATTTTTAAAAAATTATCTCACTTGTTTTTAAGGAGGAGGTAAACCTATCCAGGCTTTTTGTAAAACCTTTTTGAGAAACCTTAGCGCTAATGTTAGGAAACCTTTTCATATAAGTGAAACGCCCCGTACAAATATCAATCGACAACTCTACAGTTTCTCGAAGTCACTTCGTTGCACTTATCCGAGCAACGTCCTGTCACATTTCTTAGTATAAATTTAATGAAAAAACCTCGTATGTTAGTCAAAACACGCGAGCAATTCATTTTCAAAGTAGTTTTCTGTGCGTAGCTCTTTAATTAAGGGCGTGGACAGCTTTGCACGCATTGAATCACGCGAGAGGTTGGTAACATCAGTGCTAACAACTTAATGGCTCAAAAAGTCCCTGTGTGTTTATTTTACGCGGCACCGACAGCAACTTAATTAGTTTTGGTTGGAAGTGAATGCAATTAAAGAACAACAAAAACCAGTTATTTCCGTTAGCGTCGCCTACGTCGCGTGGATTTATCGAGCCAAGAGAAATTTGTAAATTACACAAATATAACGGCGTCGCAACATAACATTTGGCTAGCGATCGCGAGGCTGTGGAAAGTGACTAAACACGATCTGTGGCGCTGTTTAAAGACGAAACTATTTTGTTTTTTGTTGTAGCTAGGGCTGAAGAGATACTATTCAGGTGAACCATTTGGAATCACGTGACACCAGTCGAGAGAATCGCTTGTTTTACTGTGTTGCTAATTCTTCCTATAAACGTTATGAATAAAATTACGGTATAGAATTAAGATATGAACCCAAGTGTCAGTTGTCAGGCAACTTTATGTAGAACAGCGTCTCAACACAAGATTCAGTGAGGAAAAGTATAGATCCAAGTAGGACACTTCAAACTTGCTACTCTCTAAGAAGAATGTTTACCGAACACATACAGTAATAGGCTATTAATGAACATTTTTTGTTCCCACATTTTATTAAATTTCAACAATAACATGTCACCCTTTCTCCAAACTCAAATTTCAATTCACATTTCTTCTCTGAGTTTTAACGGCTTAGTATTGTTATGCCTTTTAAATATCCCTTTAATAAAGAATATTTCTATATCATATTATTTGATTCCATCTTCAATTTAGGCTAATATTATACATGTATATTAGTATGTAAAGCTTGCCTATAGTAGCACTTATATGTTGTCTAATAAGGTCGGTAGTTTCGGGAGATATGTTCCATTTTTAAATCAGTCTTCAAAACAGGAACACAAATTCCGACACGACACATTTCGTTAAACAAAAACTAAGTGCTACTATGTGTAAGCGTTACGTATTGTTGAAGTACATCTAGATAGTTGACCCCTCCTGTCTGTTTGACCGCCCCCTCAGTACTTTCACTACATTCAGTCGACTTTTCTCACTAACTTAAATGCACTTACACTCAAGAACGCGCGCTCGCTCGCACACACACAATTTGTCGACTTGAATAGATACTAAGCAGACAGTTATTATTTACACACATTATACATAGCTGTGCCCGCCGCGACATGGTCTTGGATCGTACATCACGAGATTAAGTTAGATTTATTGCATAGTATTTCCACTTGTTTGCAAGTGCCATGATTAGACTTGAACTAAAAAATGTGTATTCTTTTATACGTGACCTTGGATACCCTCGGATTTAATTCACAGGTCCGGACATTATGTCGGTCATCAGGACAGGTCTGAACATCATGTCAACCGTGAAGACACCTAATCTGTGCCTCCATAACGAGTGTGTGTGTGTGTGTGTGTGTGTGTGTGTGTGTGTGTGTGTGTGAGTGTGTGCGCGCGCGCGCGCGTGTGTGTGTGTATGTGTGTGTTTGGTGTCGCGGGCGTAACAAAGAAATTAGTTGAGTGATCAAGAAGGACGACCAAAATTAACCCACGATAAGGCAAAGATTTTTTCGGTATAGATCCAGCCAGAGAATTTTTCATTATCAAACATACTTCGGGAAAAAAAGTCCTTGTGTTTATGAGTTTAAACTTGGACATCAGCATGACACGCTATGTCAAAAGACTCTAAACGTTACAAAAATCCCGTCTATTGACCACGTTTAAACCAAGCTAAAAATAAATAAAAATAAAAACCATTTCATACTGCCGGAATGTAGCTCCAAAATAAATACCGAGTTGGTTAATAAGGAAAGTTTGACACATAATTACCAAGTCCCGTAATGAGCCGCGGTGAAGCCTTTAACAACAACAAAAAAAAACAACCTGCTCTGAATCTGTTTAATCAAATTTAATTAAAAACACAGATTAAAATATTTTTCAATTAAAATTAGCGATTCAGTTCCGAGTATTACAAGAAACGATCAAAGAATCAATTTCAAATGATGAAAAGTTTTTAATTAGTTTGCAACGTTGGGCGTTAATTAAGTGAACCCAAGAACAAGGCGAAGTAATTTCAACTCGGCCGAGTCGACCTGCCTGATTCTCGTTAACTGGCTTTTTACTTTGTTTTTAATGTAAAACTGCTTGTTAAATGAGTGGTCTGTATTCATTACATTATTTTTATCAAGCATTTAATATTATTAACGAAATATAGATACGTGATTTCTGCACCCTCTACTAAACCCCTTGGTCCATTATAAGGGCAAAAGAACTCTCTATACCTTGGACCATTCACCCCCTTTCGTTTATCAAAATGATGCGATTTATAAATTATTATCGTCAATTACTGAAATTTTTAATTATCAATCATGTTTTTTTAAAAGGAGATTTGGTTTTTTATTAATAAAAGTGTAAAACTCTTATACTGTCGGTTTTATAATCATTTTCCTAAACAATTTTTAGTAGATTTGAAATAATATATTTTATATATTTATATCCTAGTAGTAAGATACCAAGTAGGTGACTCATTGGAGAAACAGCTGCAGGTCGGTCCCGAGTCAAGGAGAGTTTATTGCAGTTAGCCACCGATAGTCTCCGCTCCATGGCTCCATTAGATATTTACAGAATGTAGAATATAAAAGCTTTTTTTTAAATTTATTTATTTTTTAAATTGTTTACAATTGTTTCATGTATTGATATGAGAATAGAATATTAATAAACGTATCTGCTCAGTATCTAAAAACAAATAAAAATGTTTGCGTCTCTTATTCAATTCCTAATATTAGTTTTCATTCTCCCCATGTATATATTTATATATCTTGTTCTAATTTTCAATCGAAAAAAATATGTTTTATTCGTCCACTCAAGTACAAATACATTTTTTTTTTACTTGAAGTGGATGACACTTGTGTTAATAAAGTTTTCAAATACTAATTAATTAATTTAGTTTAAATAATTAATTTCGCTTTCTATTCCGGCCATATTCTGCCTTACGTATATACTTAATTATAATAATTATTTAAAAAAGGAACTAAAATATTTTGTTTTTACCTAAATTGAAATATATAGACTATATATATATTACATGTTTTCATGGCTGGTTCATGTATTTTCATTGAAGAAGCAGTGTGTTTGTACAACATTTTAGCTCAATTGGACACAGGTCAAAGAAAATCAAATACAAATTTTGAAATAAATTAATAAAAATTTTATTTTATACTTTTCGCAAACTTTCTTAGAAGTAAAATTTTAGAAAATTTAAAGAAAGATTTTTCGTAGCTTTCACAATGTTTGTAGAATCATCTACAATACATGTATAAGATAAATTACAGACTCATGGCTCATCAGAAGGTTGGTTAAATTTCGAACAAAATTCAATGTTCACAGACCCACATGAGTTCAATACAAAGCGGTTGAATTTATTTACTATTCCAATTAAGACTGTGAGGTTTGCCAATAAACTAACACTCTACTAAAATAATCGTAAGTTTTACTCCCTCAGAGTATAAACTGTGACAAAATTATCCACCACATCAGTTCATAAAGTAAAAAACACATCTAAACGGCAACAACAACAACATAGAGACATACTGTAACACAAGCACACCCAAAACGACATAAATCCAATCCAAACTAACACTGCCAGAAAAACAGTAGCTTATCCTCGCTAAAACATTAATTTCCCGAAACTAACACGCGCGGACACGAGTGTAAACATTACTAAAATGAATTGATTACTGACACCCTACAAACATAAGCGTAGAATACATTAGTTCCTACATTAGTTTGTAACTGAGGCCGAATTACACTATTTGGGCGCCACTGGCTAGTGTAATACGTGCTTGTTTAATATAATGCTAACATTTTCATTTTCTTATAAAATTTTACATATGTTGGGGGCAAATTATTTCTTTACACACTACACGCCTTTATTCTTGTACTAACTTCCTCTGAAGATGATTGCTTTGCAATCAAAATGTACATAATCAGTAAAATAAAAAGCTTTTGTGGTTAAGATATTTTATATATTTGAAATAAAAATTATACCACAGTTGTTATACCCCAAGTTGCTACCCAGTACCGGCATTAAAGTCTTTAAAAAAAAATACTCGACATTGTATTTCAACAGCCAATTTGGCTGCTGCACATATTGGCTGCTCAAAGGATTAGTTCAATTAAAACACGAGGTAACTGATAATGGATATAATTCGGCGTTTAGAATTTTGGAAAACTAACCTGGGAAATGTAACGTGAGATATATAGTACCCACTTTAATTGTAATGTGGCAGTATAAGAGGCGCTGAAACACTGCGTATACTAGTTTGGGGTAGGGCGCAATAGCAAGTCAACTTGCTTTGGAAGTGGCGTTTAAGGTTAGACGCATGTTGCGTTTTGGAGACGTTTGGGAAACAGTGCACCTGACGATAAATGTGAAGCTACACATTTTTAGGTAGTATGTATAACTTTTGTAATAGTAAACACTGAAAATGGATGGTATAACTGGCGCACTATAAGTTAGGCGCTGACCTTCAAGCGGCGAGTGAAGGTGCGCAGGGGTGGGGGGAGGAATCAATGCCTTTCTGCAAACATTGGTTTTCTTGTAATTCTTGGCTAGGCTATTCTAGTCAGTCTCACTGCTAATTGTCAAGTTCATTGTATAGCTACTGTTGATAAGTTTATATGTATTTAAGTGTAACCGTTGTGTGCGATTATCACGCCTTTGTAGTGGCTAAAATAATACATTAAAAATTTTATAATTACTGTTTTTCGTGCATTAGAGTTTTGTGAAAAAGAAGCTCGAATGTGTAATGATGAAAATCTCTTGATTCCAGTAAACCAGTGTCAGAATCTGTGTAGTAGGGCGACTGGAGTTTCATTGGACGCTGTCAAACAGATGGAAATGCAATGTCGGATGGGTAAGTGTTTACAACTGCAAATAAAACACATGTAAAAGCATAACCAGTGTCAGCATAACCTAATGAAGCGGAATTTCAAACATATACAGCTGTACACGTTTTGCTAACGTTTGGTGTGGTGTCAGCACAGTCTGAAGACTCGGCGAGGCGGGAGGACTCCTAGAACCGTAAAGCGCAGATTGGTTAGTAGCGACCGAGCCAGAGCGGAACTTATAGTATGCCAGTAACAACAGAATAAATACATGCCTTAAAGATAAGCCCAGACTAAAACAACCGTATCATCAACAACAGTCTGATTCTATAATATCTTGTGGCGATTACTCGAAAATTAGAGAATAAGAATGAATGTAAAACTATAGTATAGGTTTTTCAATTGTGTTGGTTAGGCAAGTGATGTTACAAAAACAAAAGATGTTACTGCCTGTCAAAGTTTTGTAAGAGTAGTTAGCGAAGAAATGTGAAGTGAGTGGGGGAATACGACCGGCAGTGGAAGGGATGACACATGTTAGACGCGTGTGTACGCGCATGCGTGCATTGGCTTTTTGACTGCGAAGGTAAGTCTGTTGATAAAATTGACATAATAGAGGATGTAAAGTTTTTGAGGACCTACTTCAGCCTATTGCAACTGATGACGAGTGTTTGCCTGAACACTAACTTTGTCAGAAGTTGAGGATGATAGTTAAGCATTAGGAAGAAAAGATAATAAAGAACGTCACGAACGAACAACACTATCCTGTTTCCCTTTCGAGTACCCAGAACCCCCCACGTTACCTCATACGTGCCAGGTTACCTTTCCAGCCAGTGGGGTAGCTAGGACGATGTTTGGACTCCCCAGGGGATGGAACTCTCCCGGGGAAATTTTGAACAGTTTAAACTCTAGAAATCATACTTTATGCTATCTTGGCAATTAAAATTACAAAATTATTGGGTCGTCGAGAAGCTGTTCTGTTAAAAACCTAGCGCTATTTCATAGGGTAATATTTTTCTCATAAAATTAATTGGTTGGGAGGGAGCACGTGCCCTCCTCTGGCTACACCCCTGTTTCCAAGGTTAATAGGTCAATAGGCCTATTGATTATGATATAATAATTAATGATTGATATAGTTATGAGATGTTGTCTTACAGACTGAGAGGGTATTATAATGGATCGTTTGAAAATTTGTAGGAAAGTACTGTAAAAGTGCAACTTTCCTAGTAAATGTTTTTTATTATTTAATGCAGTCTTAATGTACACTAATCCACTTAGACATTCCAATGCAGGGACAATCCAGTGTCTTGATCTCATTTAGAATGTTATAATACCCCAGGTCTGTCAAATACCCGTCGACTTCGGCTATGAAATACGTAACCTCTGTGTGCAAGGCTCCCACCTTACTCGTTGCAATATGTCACTAGGTTTTATTACTGAAATTAATTACAGGGATATATCTGGATAGTGACGATCAGAGAGTTCAAAACGAAAGTCCGTAATCAGATGTACGTTATGACGTAACGCAGACTTGACGATTGTATAGAAATTTAAAAAGGGAAATGTTTTGGTAATAATGATTAGGGTTCATGGCGAAAAAAACGTATACCATAGCCAGAGGTACATTATATCGCAAAGTAGAGATTTTAACAGTCGTTTAGAAAGGTAAAAAAGGGAAATATCTGGGTAATAATGATCAGAATTCAAAGCTAAAAATTTATACCGTAGCCACAGGTACGTTATAACGTAATGTAGAGACCTTAACGATCGTATAGCGATAAAAAAGGGAAATATCTGGGTAATAATAATCAGAGTTTAAAGCAAAATACATATAGCATAGCCAGAGGTACGTTATGACGTAATGAAGAGACCTTAATGGTCGTATAGCATTCTAAAAAGGAAAATATCTTGGTAATAATGTACAGAGTTTAAAGCGAAATACGTATAGCACAGCCAGACGTACGTTATGACGCAATGTAGAGACCTAAACGGTACTATGGCAATCTGATACGACTTCCAGCCAGTACGAGTACATTAGCCAACGCCAATGTTTACTGCAAGCACAACCAATTCAGCCAGTATCATCTTGGGAGTATCACTGAAGTTCCTCGCCAGACAACAGTTCCTCGTGACACGCAGACGCAACAATCTCCCACTACTTTTACATTATGAGACCAACTACCTTTCACTGAAACTTTACCCGATCCCGGCTTTCAACAATTACAACTACTAATTAAAACTTTGCCATTCACTATATTCGTTGAGCGCTTTTGTGCGAATAAAGACTCGCCGAGAGCGGCGCACTAATTAGGTTGCCGGGGCTCAGCGTTCAAGTTCGATGTTGTAAATATAAAAGCAGTAATAATGTAGTGCTTGTATTGAGATAGTACCAGTGAACGATATACCATATAAAATACAGCAGAACCGCATAAACTATAAAAGCATCTTCTTGTGAATGTAAATACCTAGACTGACAAATAATTAAATTAATAACGATGAAATATCAACAACAGAAACAAAATGAGAGCTGTATGCAATAGGTAAGAACGGAGGAAGGAAAAAGTGTGAAAATCTAGTCTTACTTTTTTCAGATCATCTTTATTTTATCAGCCCTATAGTTCTGAAAACTGGACAAATACACGAAATCTGATAGAAAAGCAGGATTTTTGTATTTCATGGCAATCAGCCAATATGTCTAATCATAAAGATTTACAAACAGATATTACTATGGTCAGTGAATAAACATAGAACTTGGTGGTAGCTAGGCAATATAGAGATGCATGATACCTACTCTCTATCGGAGACATGGAAGTGTTTACATCCTTCAACAAAGTGTAAACAATACAGATCTAGAAAAGAGAGAAGGAGTAAGGACGGAACATATAGTGATTCCTTGGCTCGATTATGCGATAGGGATGGCTCGAGTAAGGGGTAAGGAAAACCTGAGTAGATGGTAAGGATGTCTCGAGTAAGGATAACTTGAGTAGATGGTAAGAATGGCTCGAGTAAGGGGTAAGGATAACTTGAGTAAATGGTAAGGATTACTTGAGTAGATGGTAAGAATGGCTCGAGTAAGTGGTGAGGATATCTTGAGTAGATGGTTAGGATGTCTCGAGTAAGGATAACTTGAGTAGATGGTAAGAATGGCTCGAGTAAGGGGTAAGGATAACTTGAGTAGATGGTAAGGATGTCTCGAGTAAGGATAACTTGAGTAGATGGTAAGAATGGCTCGAGTAAGTGGTGAGGATATCTTGAGTAGATGGTAAGGATGGCTCGAGTAAGGGGTAAGGATAACTTGAGTAGATGGTAAGGATGCCGCAAGTAAGTGGTAAAGATGAAATGAGTAAGTTATAATTGAGTAATGGGACAGCTAATACTTATAGTATAGCTCGAGTATGTGATCAGGATGGTCCGAATAAGTTATAAGAATAGTTGGGGTAAGTGGAAAAGGTGAGTGGAATGAGTGGCAAAGTGGATGGGTAATAGAAGTTCCTTATTCGAGCAGCGCGTAATATGGAATTATGTTACATGTTATAACACAACAGAGTATCCCTAATGGGTTAACGTTAACGTAATTTAAAAGTATACTAGAATAAAAATTAGAAAAAAATCTAAATTACACATAGCGTCAGTTTTCTCCTAATACCTGTATAATTTTAATTATGCTACAATAACACTTCAACGACGCTCTAAGGATTCTCCCTTTACCATTTCAACAAAATCAGTGTAATTAACATTAGAAAAGTATTTACATTAAATGCAGCGTCAGATTTCTTCGAATACGTTTATAATTTTAATTATACTACAATAACACTTCAACGACGCTCTACGGTTCTGGCTATACGATTTCAATACAATCAGTAGAAATATAATTACAAAAGAATTTAAATTTAACGCGTCGCCAGTTTTCTTTTAATGCCTTTATAATTTTAATTA
The DNA here is from genome assembly GCA_036971475.1 of Prosapia bicincta. Classification (NCBI taxonomy): domain Eukaryota; kingdom Metazoa; phylum Arthropoda; class Insecta; order Hemiptera; family Cercopidae; genus Prosapia; species Prosapia bicincta. The sequence goes on along the minus strand of JBAIZL010000004.1, from coordinate 148,944,494 downwards.
TACTAAAATAACAATCCAACAATGCTCTACAGTTTCTTTCTTTATGACTTTAACAATAGCGATTCGCTTGACCATATAATTACTCTAAATAAAGCACATTTCTAGATTTGATTCCAAAACGAGTTGGATGACGTAATTGCTTTCCCAGCCAATTACAATTCTTTGTAATTGTCCTTCCCTGTCGTTAAAGTTATTATTATCACTGGCAAGCTAATTAAAAATTATAAAACATTTCCCCGAAAGAATTCTGTTAAGGGACAATCTTGCTGCTAGGTGTGACTTGAATGACCACGAGTCGAAATCGAGCCACTGAATTCGATTACCTACTTCGATTACGGTAACCAAAAAGCATGCACGCCTTGTTGAGTAAGGTGATTCTATTGCGAATCACTGTGATGCACGTGTAAGCAGCAACAGTAACAGTACTATTTTCAAGACCACGTTATTAAAACTAAACTGTAAATTCCACAACTTCAAGACGTCTAGTAAAGCAGTAACCTAGGCTCAAATACAATATTCAAAATTTAACTATGAGTGATAATTAACACATTCACTGTACATATTTTAACAGTATAATTAACAAGCTGTATTATTCGCATATACAGAATATTTATTTAAGTAGGCGTAGTTTTATAACTTACTACTGTATCGTGTATTTTTACTTAAGACTTATATCCGTCCAATAAATCGATTTTAATTCAATTTATAATGTATTTCGAGCGGTTTTGCTCCACATACTGTAAGGCTACATTGTGTTCTTCATTTAACCCAAAGAGAACGGGCGGTTGTTTAATTAAGGAGTAATTTACAATTAAGGCAAATGACTGTTGAAGTAGCGGGCCTTCGCTCATTGTCCAGTCGTCGGGTAAAGGATGGCCTCAATAATAGCTTAGTACAGTCGACCACTAAATTTATGCACCACTATTTAAGGGCATATATTAACGGAAGCACTCGTGGCAGGGCTGATTTATGCGATTAATTATAAAAGGGGTACAAATAGGAGTTTATAAGATCAATAAGGCTATAAATAGTGCAAAAAAAGTAATAAAGGAAGGCCCGGCTGACGTTTATTACAGGTTGGGCTCGGTGCAATAAAGTGAAGGAAATGAAAGGAAAATGTCAAGGCATTCTGAGTGTGAGGAATTTGTAGGGGGTAGCTTTTACTTAATGAATATATGAAAGGAGCGAAGGAAAGGAGAAAAAATCCACGCGACTTCAATAACGTTAATAATAATCCACATTTTGAGTGGAGGGATCCAATATAACCCATCCTCCCCGTCCACCCCCTTGGTTAGTCATACGCGAGATATTAATGCACCATAGTCTTTAGCTGCAATATGTCAACCCGTCATAACGGCGTTTCGCCCTCTTCACATTGCCTACAGCGGATACTGTGCGGGTAGGTTAGGTAGAAGGTTAGCTTTTCCTTCGCAGTCTCCTCAGGGCTTTCTGTTATAAAGAAATATTATAATGTACTCATAATTTCGTACATATTTAATAAACAATTATAAACCTTTGCTACAAATATTTACAAGAGCTTTATGTAGAGTAACTAACACGTTTAACATCATCAGTAGGTTAAAAATATTGCTGATGCTAACTGAGGGTTGGGATGATTCTAACTGTGTTAGCGAAATGTACATCGAGGTTGTGTAAATATTTGCGGCTTATTATTTGTTTATGAATTATAATTGCATACTGTTCTCTCTATTATTTAGTATATAAACTCAGTAGTTTGTCCTGTATCGCAATATTATATTTGTTTTTAGCATCTAGACAGAATCGTGATCGTCCTTGGAAAATAATATTGTTTTAGAAAAAAATTGTAACGGACCAGCCCTTTTTATCTCGGGTAAGTTTTTATCTTTATTAAAAATGTGTGTTAATTACTAATTAACAAATTAATTGACCTTACTTACCAGGGCTTCTAGTTCTCCGTCATAGCTCAGGCAGATACTGTCTGTCTATGGCGGTCTTCTTATCTTGAAGGTAGAACTAGGTTACTTGAAACGATAACTTAAAGCTTTAAAATACAAAGTTAAACAATTTATTAATCAATGACAAATTACAAAAGAACAAATGACACCAATGTGTCGAGTAATTAACTTTTAATTACTGCTAATTATTCCATACATTTTAATTACTTATTAACCTTTAAAATTTATATATATCGAGAAGGTAGTAACTTAAGTTTTCCGATTTAATTTTAGAAATGAATATTCAAAGGACAATTTCTACCGTTCATGTGTTAATCTTTTATCATTTAAAATTTGAATACCGGAAGCTTACTAATTTCTAGGTTATGTCCGAAAGTGCCATCACGTTCGTCTCGTTCAGAGACTTTTTGAGAAGTGGGGTCGTTGCAAGGACACGCTAACTGTAATTCCCACCCTTACTTATTATTTTGAATTTTTTGATTGGTGCTTCGGATCAGGCGATATCAGACCATGTTGACGTCAGATGGCGTGATATGCTTATTACCCTAAGTTACTAACTCGTACGATATTTTTTTATTTCGCTCGCTAGGAGCGCTTACTACCTACGCTAGATTCACAATGTGCACCAAGAAAACAAAAATTTCTTTTATATTGTAACTAATTCTTAGTAGTATATATTAATATAAATAGTAAGAAGAGCTAATCGATGGAATTAAAAAACTACCATTAATATGTACTTAAATTTAATGTTAATTGTAATTATTGAATAAATTTAATTAACTTACTTTGTTAATTTGTGTCTAAATTCCTTTTATTAGCTCATACTCTCCTGATATATACTTTGTACAAATTTTAAATCGTTAATAAAATTCGTTTTTATTTATCCAATCAAGTTCAAACACATTTTTTTACACCTATAGTGGATGAGAATTGATGTTAGTACAGTTTTTCCAAATATTTATTCAATAATTAAATTTTAAAATTTTGGGGTCCAGCCGGATTCGAACTGAGAATCTTCATGTTCGAAGTCTAACGCGCCTTGACACTGCGCCAACGTTTAAATACCTAGTAATATATTTCTCAAAGATGTAGGCCTATATGAATTTTTCCTCCATCTGATTGTCGTTGAAACCTCCATTGTACAACCTTAAACTTTTGCCATGGTTACCACACAATATCATAAATAGTGCTCTAGGATAACTACAATAAAATTTTTCTTTGTTAACCTCAGTAGGAATTTACTTTAAAAACTTTTTACATTAGGCCTACTTGTTAACAATCGAGCGCAATAAAATTATATTGAATTTATTTAAACTTGTCTCGTAGTTTCCCTTACCCACCCCAGAAGAAACTTATGCTGCGCTACATCATTATTCACAACATAGAAGATCTACCCCGAGTAATCGATCACGTAAGTTTTCCTTCTGATAAATGTAATCTCAATAAATATAATTAATTAATATAAATTAATATAGATGAGGTAGTCTGTAGAATCCGCGTGTACAATGTACAATGTAATTAGTTGGTCGCCATACTGGGTAGGATTAACTCTGTTATAAGCTTAAATTATTAAGTACATAAGGGCAGGAGGAATCTTAAATTAGTATGATGAAGCGTGTATGCGCGCGCACGTTTATGTATCATAAATACATCTTTTTATAGAGTATCAAGTCAGCTATAGCAAAGTATCGCATGAAGATAATCAACGAGATGTAGTGAGTTGTAAGTACGTATGCGCCAAAATAAACAGTATTGAAACTGAATCAGCTGGAATTTCAATGATGCATAACCATCAAGAACGTTACGAGTGTTGCCCCAAATTGAACTGAAGAACACCTTTATACCAGAGTTTAATCGCTTCTTTTTACTTGTATGTGTGAGTAAAACTATGAAAATAAAACAAAATGAGATAAAAAAAATCCTACAACTGTTTCAGTACTGTTTGTTTAGGCGCGTTTATACAGTATTAGAGATCTGGTGAAGAATTACGGTCAACCACACAGATCTACCCTCTGTCTTTTTAACATCCTGAACATGTCGACACTTAAGCAGGACAAATTGGTAAGAGTTCGTCGGAAAAAATTGACAACCATTAATATTAATGTCGAAAGGCACAATTAGTCGCAACATAAAGGTGTGATTATCGCAATCAGCTGTTAAGTCAGCTGTTCTCACTCAGGAATTACGGCTATTGTTTCAGTCCATACGTTACGTGCACCATAACTAACTCCGTTCCATGTTGCAACAGTAATTATATGATAATATGCTCAATTAGGCTGAGGACCGTATTGTTACATTTGTCGGTCGTTAATTATCAATAACAATATCTAGAGAGTAATTAAAACCTTGATGATGGAAACTGCTTGGAAACCTGTCGTTAATTATGCGCTGTTAATGAGAGCACGTAGAGTTGGCTGTAGAAAGGACGGCGCGTGCAGAATAAGGCGAGGAGCGGTTGTATTGAAGATGACGTTTTTATAAGTCAAATTTAAACCGTTGGTTTAAAGTGAGAGGTAAATTGTATCAAGCGTAACTGATCCGCCTTATCCTCAAAACAAAAAACAAATCTATAACCTATCTTATCAGAAATATAATCTTATAATCTGGCAGCGTACACCTCTATAGGCAATATCACCTTATAGGCTATCCTAATCTCTATAACCCTATATCTATAACCTATCCTAACAGAAATATAATCTTATAATCTGGCAGCGTACATCTCTATAAGCAATCTCACCTTATAGGCTATCCTAATCTCTATAACCCCAAGTCTATAACCTCACCTAACAGAAATATTATCTCACGTGTATGGCACTATACACGTCTATATGCAATCTTATCTATAAGCCACCCATATCTCAATAGCCTAACCTAACAGATATATTATGTTATAATCTAGAAGTGTACATCGGGGTAGATAAACCCCAGAGAGATTACTTGAAGAGATAAGTAATATCAGCTTATAAGCTACCCTAACACCTATAACCTCGATTCTACTTAAAACCTATAACCGTAAAACTCTAACTCTTAGAGCTACAAAATTCTTTATAGTAGGCCCTACGTAAAGCTATGCCTACAGTAGAGCCTCGGTTATCCGATTCCCAAGTTCCTGGTTAAACGGGATAGTAAAAAAAATATACGGTATGTATACTGGTTTTGGAACAAAGTATTTCTTTATGAATCTGTTTTCCTTTTTGAATTTGTATTTCTGTTCTTTATCCGTTATTTTTCCTTTTGAAAATACAGTTAATGCTTTTTCTCACCTTTGACCATGTTTTCATTCATTTTAAAAGTTTCTCGTAAGTTTTTCTCTCAATTTAAACAGTATAAATATTATCTGAATCTTCGATTATAAGAAGGAACGTTGCCTCCATCTTTTATTTGTTTTCTTTCTACGCCCTTTTTCATTTGGTAATTAATTATATGCTTTTCCACATTTTTTTATCACGTTTTCATTCATTTTAAAACTTTCTTGTAAGTTTATCTTTCGATTTTCAACATAGTCCGTATTAACCAAATTCTAGATTACCCGAGGTTAATATACCTGGAATAATATGTACAACTCTGTACCTAAAATTTGTGTCATTCCCTTGTCGTGAAAGAACGAGTTATCTAGTAGCAAATTATTGTTCGTGTTCAAATCTCCCCGAAACCTTGGAACTGCAACCGCGTGTCCGCATTGCAACGGTACAAACAACAAATAACCTCTCTTCACCGTTCGCAAAAGGCACTGCCAACCGAATTATTTCACTTCTCCTTAAACAATTACGTCCTTAAATTACGTTTCGACTTAATTAAATTTCATAATTTGCTTAAACTAATTACACTGAAACACATCGAAGTTAATTTTAATTAAAATTATACGGTTTACATAAAACATAAAGATTGGGAGGTGCGCAACGATGGCGGGACACGTAAGGGTACTTTTAATAAATGCTAAGAAAATTACACAATAATCCATCTAAGGAAATAAATTAAATTAATTACTAAGCAGGTGTGAAACGTTTCCATTCGCGACGAAATGTTTCCAGTTGGAGCACAGACAGTGGAAACTCGTTAAAAGTAACGCAGTTAAGAGTTGTTAGTGAACAATAAAAAGTGGAAACCGACAGCATTATGTAAATACGACCATTAAAACTTCTCTAATCACCTTTCCAATTTGTGTCGCCCAAAGAACGAAGCGTGCATACGTGTGGCAGCCGAGCCACTGGGTCAAATGATAGGATACACCACGACTTTCCTTCAACTCGTTCACTTCAGAAAGTTTCTCCACCCTTTGCAACTTGTTTCGCCAGATCATTAAAAGCGTCTTGGTTTGTTTAAGTCAATCATTAAATGTGAACGAAATCTTTTCAATTTCAATACTAAAATTTTCTAAATATGTGTGCGATTTTATTGAAAGTTAAAGGACACATTTATTTTAATTCTCTTTTTATATCTCTTAAATTAACTTTTTTATATACATTTTATAAAATTTATAAATTGACGAAAGCTATATGAGTTGCTGTAATAGGTTCAGTAGTGGTCGGTGCAAGTCCGACTGAAGATGGCTAACTCGTAGCCGAAACTAGCATATAATTAATGGATCTAATGTTTTGTTCGAATATGAGGCAAAAACCTTTGTACAATATGAATTATATGTACGCGCCAATACTTCTTAATTTTTCTAGTTTAATATTAGACTAGTATTACTTGCGAAACACGGGGAAGAAATGCGAACGTGTGTAAGATTAAAATAACTTAAAACCACCTGGAATAGGATATGGGGGATACATCGTAATAAGAATGATAACTTGCCCTCCCTTTACACCGTAAAAAGAATAATAAGGTGCCCTCCCGTTACATCGCAAGAAGAATGATAATGTGTCCTCCCATTACATCATAATAAGAATGATAAGGTGCCCTCCCGTTACATCGCAAGAAGAATGATAATGTGTCCTCCCATTACATCATAATAAGAATGATAAGGTGCCCTCCCGTTACATCGCAAGAAGAATGATAATGTGTCCTCCCATTACATCATAATAAGAATGATAAGGTGCCCTCCCGTTACATCGCAAGAAGAATGATAATGTGTCCTCCCATTACATCATAATAAGAATGATAAGGTGCCCTCCCGTTACATCGCAAGAAGAATGATAATGTGTCCTCCCATTACATCATAATAAGAATGATAAGGTGCCCTCCCGTTACATCGCAAGAAAAATGATAATGTGTCCTTCCGTTACATCGTAATAAGAATTATAAGGTGCCCTCCCGTTACATCGCAAGAAGAATGATAATGTGTCCTTCCGTTATATCGTAATAAGAATGATAAGCTGTCCTCCCCTTACATCGTAATAAGAATGATAAGGTATCCCCCATTACATCGTAATAAGAATGATAAGGTGCTCTCCCGTTACATCGCAAGAAGAATGATAATGTGTCCTCCCGTTACATCATAAGAAGAATAATAATGTGTCCTTTCGTTACATCGTAATAAGAATGATAAGCTGTCCTCCCGTTACATCGTAATAAGAATGATAAGGTATCCCCCCGTTACATCGTAATAAGAATAATAAGGTGTCCTCCCGTTACATCGCAAGAAGAATGATAATGTGTCCTCCCGTTACATCATAAGAAGAATGATAAAGTGTCCTCCCGTTGCATCGTAATAAGAATGATAATGTATCCTTCCATTACATCGTAATAAGAATTATAAGGTGCTCTCCCGTTACATCGCAAGAAGAATGATAAGGTATCCCCCCGTTACATCGTAAGAAGAATGATAAGGTGTCCTCCCGTTACATCGTAATAAGAATGATAATGTGCCCTCCCGTTACATCGCAAGGAGAATGATAAGGTGTCCTCCCGTTACATCGTAATAAGAATGATAATGTGTCCTCCCGTTACATCATAAGAAGAATGATAAAGTGTCCTCCCGTTGCATCGTAATAAGAATGATAATGTATCCTTCCATTACATCGTAATAAGAATTATAAGGTGCTCTCCCGTTACATCGCAAGAAGAATGATAAGGTATCCCCCCGTTACATCGTAAGAAGAATGATAAGGTGTCCTCCCGTTACATCGTAATAAGAATGATAATGTGCCCTCCCGTTACATCGCAAGGAGAATGATAAGGTGTCCTCCCGTTACATCGTAATAAGAATGATAAGGTGCCCTCCCGTTACATCGCAAGAAGAATGATAATGTGTCCTCCCGTTACATCATAAGAAGAATGATAATGTGTCCTTCGGTTGCATCGTAATAAGAATGATAAGCTGTCCTCTCGTTACATCGTAATAAGAATAAGGTATCCCCCCGTTACATCGTAATAAGAATGATAAGGTGCCCTCCCGTTACATCGCATGAAGAATGATAAGGTATCCCCCCGTTACATCGTAAGAAGAATGATAATGTGTCCTTCCGTTGCATCGTAATAAGAATGATAAGCTGTCCTCTCGTTACATCGTAATAAGAATAAGGTATCCCCCCGTTACATCGTAATAAGAATGATAAGGTGCCCTCCCGTTACATCGCAAGAAGAATGATAATGTGTCCTCCCATTACATCATAATAAGAATGATAAGGTGCCCTCCCGTTACATCGCAAGAAAAATGATAATGTGTCCTTCCGTTACATCGTAATAAGAATTATAAGGTGCCCTCCCGTTACATCGCAAGAAGAATGATAATGTGTCCTTCCGTTATATCGTAATAAGAATGATAAGCTGTCCTCCCCTTACATCGTAATAAGAATGATAAGGTATCCCCCATTACATCGTAATAAGAATGATAAGGTGCTCTCCCGTTACATCGCAAGAAGAATGATAATGTGTCCTCCCGTTACATCATAAGAAGAATAATAATGTGTCCTTTCGTTACATCGTAATAAGAATGATAAGCTGTCCTCCCGTTACATCGTAATAAGAATGATAAGGTATCCCCCCGTTACATCGTAATAAGAATAATAAGGTGTCCTCCCGTTACATCGCAAGAAGAATGATAATGTGTCCTCCCGTTACATCATAAGAAGAATGATAAAGTGTCCTCCCGTTGCATCGTAATAAGAATGATAATGTATCCTTCCATTACATCGTAATAAGAATTATAAGGTGCTCTCCCGTTACATCGCAAGAAGAATGATAAGGTATCCCCCCGTTACATCGTAAGAAGAATGATAAGGTGTCCTCCCGTTACATCGTAATAAGAATGATAATGTGCCCTCCCGTTACATCGCAAGGAGAATGATAAGGTGTCCTCCCGTTACATCGTAATAAGAATGATAATGTGTCCTCCCGTTACATCATAAGAAGAATGATAAAGTGTCCTCCCGTTGCATCGTAATAAGAATGATAATGTATCCTTCCATTACATCGTAATAAGAATTATAAGGTGCTCTCCCGTTACATCGCAAGAAGAATGATAAGGTATCCCCCCGTTACATCGTAAGAAGAATGATAAGGTGTCCTCCCGTTACATCGTAATAAGAATGATAATGTGCCCTCCCGTTACATCGCAAGGAGAATGATAAGGTGTCCTCCCGTTACATCGTAATAAGAATGATAAGGTGCCCTCCCGTTACATCGCAAGAAGAATGATAATGTGTCCTCCCGTTACATCATAAGAAGAATGATAATGTGTCCTTCGGTTGCATCGTAATAAGAATGATAAGCTGTCCTCTCGTTACATCGTAATAAGAATAAGGTATCCCCCCGTTACATCGTAATAAGAATGATAAGGTGCCCTCCCGTTACATCGCATGAAGAATGATAAGGTATCCCCCCGTTACATCGTAAGAAGAATGATAATGTGTCCTTCCGTTGCATCGTAATAAGAATGATAAGCTGTCCTCTCGTTACATCGTAATAAGAATAAGGTATCCCCCCGTTACATCGTAATAAGAATGATAATGTGTCCTCCCGTTACATCATAATGTCACGTCTTAATTGAATTATTGTTAATATAATAATTATTAATCTTAAAATTAATATATTTTGATTATGTATATGGAATCATATATAAGGTGTCCTCCCTTTACATCGTAATAAGAATGATAAGGTTTCCTTCCGTTTGATCGTAAGAAGAATGATAAGATGTCCTCCCGTTACATCGTAAGAAGAATATGGTGTCCTCCCGTAACATCGTAATAAGAATGATAAGATATCCTCCCGTTACATCATAAGAAACATTATAAGGTGTCCCCCAATTAAATCGTAAGAAGAAATCGTAAATGATACAGTCTGATTCCAAAATAATATTGAACAAAATATACATGCAATTGCTAAAATGGTGAAGAAGGGAAAACAAAAAATTCGTAAGATAAGTATAATGCAAGTACGCTTGGAATAAAAGCACAGGAGATTGTACTTGGGCTCCTTAAAATAAAATTGCAAAATTAAAAGAAGACAGGATCAAAGTTTAAAAACAAATTTATTGTGAACTACCTCTTTATCAGTATCAATGTTTGTACGACACAGAGCATACATGTGTTAATAGCCACGGGATTGTATTAATAAATGCGGTTTTCGATTATTAATGCTGGCCGAATCGAATCTGAGCGGAGCAGGCTAAATACCTCTACTTGGAAATATCGTATTTCACCCGGACCTTTCTATTCAATTAATAATTCCAGTTTAGTTTCACTTGGCGACGGCTAATTAGCCTAATTGGGATCTGTTTCGTCTAATGAAAACGCACGGATGTGCCTCTTCCAATCCCGGATAAGTGGTATAAACTGGCATAAGGTGAGGATATGTTGTAAAAATGTAACTCGCGATCGGTCGTAGTGTGTGTCTTTAAAACAAATCACCTCTAACCTACTTTAAGAGTATTGTGCAAACAAGTGACATAAAAAAAACTTTTCAAGTCAATTCCTACTGAGGTAAAGAAAAGTTTTATTTCAGTTAATTTCTAATAAATAATTACAGTAAATTAATATAAATAAAGTAATATAACCTATGCCTTAAAACAGATGTTCTACCACGTAACCTATAGTCAGCTGTTTTATGAAATCATATGTTATCACTTATTTTAACCCAAATGGTAAGTAATATTGCATACCTTGCCCCTTTTGTGAAGTTTTTTCTTCCATAAATTAAAATTAACTCTTTAAAAAAAATTAATGGATAAATATTTGAAAAACGGTATTAACATCAAGTGTTAAATACTCGTTTTCCGTCCTCTTATTTCTTAATTACTCTGAATCTCCTCGACGTCTGTCTCCTTCTTCTCTATCATGTGTCTAATGCTTTAATTCGTCCTGTGTTCTAGTCTAGGGATTTGACATGACCTTCTAAGAGCGTCCATTTCTACTGCGTTGATCTTGCTCTTGTCTGATTGAGACAATACCCACGTTTCTTCCCCGTGCGTCAAGATACTCTTTATTATGGTCTTATATATTCGTTTTTTCGTCCTATTTTTATTTCTTCATTCCACTATATTCCGTTCAGTCTTTTTACTGCTCTTCCTCCATGCCCTACTCTATATTGATTTCTTCTTTTTTTTAACCTTCCTTTGTTATTTCCACTCCTAGGTACAAGAATTATCATAATGTATGTAAAATATAATTCATATTACATAGATTCTATACACAACTAGAAGCTTACATTTTATTCACACGGTCAAAAACTCTTTTAATCTAAACTGGATAAAAACCGGCGGCCAGAATGCGGAACTCATACTCGATCTGCACAGTTAATTAAACGGCAAAGCAATGAGCCAATTAGAGCGTGAAGCCTAATTAACTAAAGAACTGCACAGCCGATGACGTCACGACTTGGAGTCAATTGAAAAGTTAATGAGCGTTTATGTTTACTAATTTGTCGACATTAGACAGACAAACGGATATACTCGACATGTTTCCACGCTGTTGCTCAATACATCGGTAACCTTGTTGTGTTTATATATCGGATCATTAACTGTTGAAATATTATAAACAGCCTGTGAATATTTATACAATGAACGGGTTGTTGTCACGTTAATTCGTGGCCAGTCACTTTGCTTCCAAGACCGTGGGCAGATTTCAAACATTTCGTCAGATTCACTTCATAGCAACGCTTCTGAGATAGTTAATTAAGGGACGGAAATTATGTGATTTCATTTCAAGATTTAATGATTGCACCTGTGATACTTCGTATATTTGTAGTTAAGAGATTGTAGAATTATCATTTATTTCTCTGAGAGTTATTTCGATCTGAGAATTTAGACATTTTTTTAAGTCATTAACTTGAAATGATATTACATCCTAGGCTCCAGACATAATTTTGTTGAGTATCCTAAATTTCTGTCATTCCTATTCTCATATTCGGAATACATAGAGTACTGATGATGATGAAGATGCTCCGAAATACGTCCGAAATAAGGAAAACTTTTCAAAATAGTAAATCCAATAAATTTCACTTGCTATAAGGTTTCTGGTAGATTAAATAGTTCTTGTACGAATTATAATTTTCTGCACTTGCTACCATTGTCATATATATATATATATATATATATATATATATATATATATATATTACAATACATTGAAATTTCTGCGACAATACTAGAAATGTGAGAAACATATGATAATCAATGAATTTATTTTAAAGCAATGTTTATTTTTTTTTCTATTTCGTTATAGAACATTAATATTATGTAATTTCACGAACGTTTTTTAAATTTAGTATGAACTTTTATACATTCAAGAATGTTCTTAAACATGTAAAAGATTTGAGAAATATATATATATATATATATATATATATATATATATATATATATATATATATATGATGAATAGTTACTTTCTGGAGTACATCTGTTCATTCTGCAGTCCATAAATTCGCAGTTCCGACGTTTCGCTAGAATCTCATCCAGCATTGACGAGGTGAACCTAACAACAGTAGAAGAGCGAGTCCTCTTCTACTGTTGTTGGGTTCACCTCGTCAATGCTGGATGAGATTCTAGCGAAGCGTCGGAACTGCGAATTTATGGACTGCAGAATGAACGGATGTACTCCAGATAGTAACTATTCATCATATTTTTCCATCCGTGAAGGAATACGTATCAGCATATATATATATATATATATATATATATATATATATATAATATGTTTTCTTGTTTAATAATCTAAAACAACATAGGTTATTCAAATACAAGAATATTTATTAATTATTCTAAAACCTATGTTGTTGTAACCTATATATATATATATATATATATATATATATATATATATATATATATATATATATATATATATATATATATATATAGGATGTTTCAGGAGGAATCTGCCATACTGCACAAGCTTATACCTCTCATCAAAATAATTTAAAAAGTTCATATAAACATGGGTCAGGAAATGCTTCGTTGTCAACTTACACAGGGTCTAAATTTCACCTGATAGGTGAAATTAACTCCCCTGACATTTTTACGGCTGTTATTTTGATTCTAATAAGATACGTTTTATGTAGCATGAGCTGACAAATCGTATAAAACCTGTCTCAAAACTCTACGTCCAATCGTTTAGGAGGAAATTGGGTAAAGCAAAAAAGGTTAGGGTCGAAAACACATTTTGCATTTGGACTACAATAACTCCGTTGAATAGCTTATAAACAAAGAAAAATGATAAATAAAATTTATAGAGGATTTTATTCTCAAAAATTGTCAATTAAATCAATAAAAAACGGAATAGTTTTCTTTTAAATTCAATTTTATTGAACACACAAAACTAATAATTATGAAAATCACGGATAACTAGCGAGATAAACAATAAAATTTAATTTAAAAGAAAACTTTTCCGTTTTTATTAAATTTTTTTGCATTATTCTTTTGTGAATAAAATTCTCTAGAAATTCTATTCATCATTTTTCTTTGTTTATAGGTAATTTAACAGATTTATTGTAGTCCAATCCAAGTGTGTTGTCGACGCTAAGTTTTGCTTTACGCCAATTACTCTTAATCTACTGAAGATAGAATCCTGGGACGAGTTTTATTCGATTTGCCAGCTCATTTCTTATAAAACCTATCTAATTAACAAACTCAATTAAAGCCTTAAACATTTCAGTGTGAGTTAATTTCACCGAGGAAGCTGAATTTTAGGTGAAATATTTAATCCTCTATAACTCGAAAACGAAGCATTTCGTTTGTATGAACCTTTTCCATAACTGTGATGAGAGGAATAAGCTTGTGAAGTGTGGCAGATTCCTCCTTTAAACGCTTATGCAAACTGATTGATTTTAGAGAATTTTTTTAAATAGTAAACTATCAAGAGAAAAATTGTGATTGAATTTCTCATCCTTGTATATATATATATATATATATATATATATATATATATATATATATATAGATTGAGGAAGGCAGTTTCAGTAGATGTGTCCCATTGTCACCTTGGACCGCTTATAAATGTAGGACTGTTACCTTGTACCGCGTATAAATGTAGGACTCACCCTATATATATACATTTATATATATATTTTATATATAGGATTCTTATAATATATATATATAGAAAAAATTTTATCTTGTTGAATCATCAATCGTTAGTAAAATACTTTTTTTCATCCACTCAAGTTCAAATACATTTTATTACAACTTGTAGTGGATGACACTTCATGTTAACACAGTTTTTTAAATACTAATTCATTAATTAAATTTAATAAATTAATGTTAGCTTTACGTGGGAAAAAAACTTCTCACAAAAGGGGCAAGGTATGCAATATAGTGTTTTCATTCTATTTACAATAAAATAAGTGATAACATATGATTTCATAAGACTGCTGATTTTATATTATAGGTTATGTGGTAGAACAGCTGTGTTTAACTCATAGGTTATGTTACTTTATTTATATTAGTTGAAGTTATTTAATAGAAATAGCTAAAATAAAAATTTCTATGTTGACCTAAGTAGGAATTTACTTGAAATTTTGTTTGTTTATATTATTTGTTTTAATGTATTCCTTACATCTATAATGAAAAGATACTTCTATAGGTACAGGATTGCAGTTTATTTTAGGTTATGGTAACATATATGTTCTTTCTTTGCTTTCAAACTATTCGAGTATGAAGCGTGTCGTATCTCATATTTTAAAATAATAACTACTTGGTTTCGAAGTTCAACTCGTATATTTGATAATAACTCGTGACTGACTTTCTTTAATAATAATATCTAAAACCTTTTTTTAAACCATCCTACATAGGTAGGAAGACACTGGGTAGAATTGCCTTACTTGGGGCCATAATATACGCGACGTGAGCCAAGCACTACGCTTTAACCCTCTACTTACCTTAGGTACTCATTTGCACCGAGATGTATGAAAAGGGTACATCGAAGTTGGAGTAAGAGTACAGAAACATAAGAGCTTCTTGGAAGCTTTGGATGACAATTTTAGCTTCAAGGAATAGGATTTCTTGTTTGAAGTAACCTACTTTTTTCAAGGTTATAGGAGGTGTATACCAACAAACCGAGGTGTACAAAAAGAATACAGCGAAGGTGGAGTAAGGACACAGAAAGAAAATAAAATTTCCTGAAATCGTAGGGAGACAATTATAGTTTCACAGAATAGGATTATTTGTTTGAAGTAACCTATCTCTTTCAAGGTCATAGGAGGTGTATTCTCGTCAAACCGACGTGTAGAGGAAGGATACAGCAAAGGTGGAGTAAGGACAGAGAAATAAACAAAATTATTTCCTGATATTTGGAAAGACAATTTAGTTTGCAAAAACAAGATCACTTATCAGAGGAAGCCAACTTTTTATCGGCGACATCGTAGGGTTTTCCCCGTTAAACAAAAGTCTAGAAAAAGATGAAGAAAAGCTAAGTAAAAGCCATAAGGATCTACTGTTATTGTGAGAAAGCAATATTGTAGCTTGCAAGAACAGAAATGCCTATTTGAAGGTTACCTGGAACGTAGTCATTTGTTTAGCGTTAAACCGGGATGTTGGAAATAGGATGCAGTACAAGTGGAATAAGGTGGAGACAAAACGATCCCCTGCTACCGAGAATAGGGAGAAAGTTGTAAGGAATGTTTAATTGTAATACACCTGCACACTGCTAGAAGCTACGAAAGTACCCCAGCTTACAGTGTTGTATTGTGTATTTTATGTTTATGCAGTATTATTGTAATGAGTGAGTTTAGTCGGGGCGTCCTCTCAAAAAGTGTGACGAGAAAGAAGATGGGCGTTGCGAGGACGCTAAATTCCTCTCAAAACGTGTGACGAGAAAGAAGATGGGCGTTGCGAGGACGCTAAATTCCTCTCAAAACGTGTGACGAGAAAGAAGATGGGTGTTGCGAGGACGCTAAATTCCTCTCAAAAAGTGTGACGAGAAAGAAGATGGGCGTTGCGAGGACGCTAAATTCCTCTCAAAAAGTGTGACGAGAAAGAAGATGGGCGTTGCGAGGACGCTAAATTCCTCTCAAAAAGTGTGACGAGAAAGAAGATGGGCGTTGCGAGGACGCTAAATTCCTCTCAAAACGTGTGACGAGAAAGAAGATGGGCGTTGCGAGGACGCTAAATTCCTCTCAAAACGTGTGACGAGAAAGAAGATGATTCTAAGCTTCAGTCACATTGACGCACTGTGCCCAGCAAGCTTGCAGACAGGCTGACCGGAGGTATCAAGCGCATGCAATGCTTTTCTGAATCAGGAATTCTGTCGTCGTCTCAATTAACAAAGATGTCAATTAATTGAGACGCGATTCTCGGCAGCGATGACTGTCCGGTTGGATAGCTGGAACTGGTGTGAAAAAGAAATCCGTAATTGGAGAAAATAAAGCTGGTTTCTGAAGTTGAGAAGAATTATAAAAAACTAGACACGCTCTTCCATCATGTTTTATCTTTCTATTTCATGAGATGTGCCCTTCTTGGGGCTTCACAGTTATGTGTTATACTTAGAGGAATGCACTGATAGTCAAGTTTCTTAGAATGTTTAGAGGAAATAGGATCGCGACAGTTCAAATGCTTTGAATCGGGTTTTAAATAGTTTGCATTGGCATGGCAGCTACCACTAATCTAACAAATATATAGGAGAGTTTTAATATTTTTTAAAAGTATTAAAAAACTATATTAAGCAAAATTTGTAAAACGCTGTTGGAAAAACAATAAAACTAAAGATGAAAAATAAGATACGGTTGCCTTATTTCCAAATCCAACATCAAAATTTATTCCCCAAAAACACGTTTCCTTCAATTCACTTGTTCGAAAGGCAAACTAAGCCGGTATGAATATGGCGATTAGGACTACTCAATTGTGCTGCCAAAAAATTTGTAAACTATAAATAAATTTATCCCTATATATGGAGGTTGTTTTTTTACTCTTGTCTTTTCTCATGGTCTTACGAGGCGAGTTTGCGCCCCCTAAAGCCAGTCTGAAGGACTAATGATCCAACTACCTGGACAGAACTAATAATACTAGGTATTAAAGGCAGGGAATACCTGGCACTGTGGAGGGTTCTACTGGTCCTGAGTAGTTCTGGAAAAGCTGTCGACCCCCAGTGTCTTGTTGAAGTTCGGCTTGTTGCAGGGGTAGGCCTGTCACCTATCCAAGCCCCACAGTAAGATCGCAAGAACCTTACCGATAGGAACAACAAGTTCCAACAAGCCCTTATTCAGAACATATATATATATATATAATTAATAAATTGAAAATGTTTCAAAAACAAGAATACTTTTAATGCATAGGCCTATATTGAAACATTTTCAATTTATTAACTATATTACAAGAAAACATATCACCATATTTAATATTATATATATATATATATATATATATATATATATATATATATATATATATATATATAGAATATCAAATATGTTTTCCTGTTACAATTATTTTTAAGATTAAATAATATACACTAATTACAGGAATTAAGGAATTAATTTATTGAATAATAGACTCAAAGCTTTTCGTTGGTTGACATTACCAACATCCTCAGGAATACAATACTAAGAATAACAAAAGAACTGAACTGAGAAGAACTGAGTTCTTTTGTCATTCTTAGTATTGTATTCCTGAGGATGTTGGTAATGTCAACCAACGAAAAGCTTTGAGTGTATTATTCAATAAATTAATTCCTGTAATTAGTTTATATTATTTAATCTTAATATATATATATATATATATATATATATATATATCACTTCACTTATGTACTTAAACAAGAATCTTACTTGGTATTTATGCGAGATAACTTTCAATGACTGGCCTTGTTATTATCTTCGGGCATACTCTATGCTCTACGCTCGGGCATACAGTATGCCCGAAGATAATGACAAGGCCAATCATTGAAAGTTAACTCGCATAAATACCAAGTAAGATTCTTGTTTAAGTACATAAGTGAAAGTGATAAGTGTATACAAGAAAACAGTGTTGCATAATTACAAATATATATATATATATATATATATATATATATATATATATATATATATATATATATAGGCTATATATATTCTGTTTCAAGAAATTATGTAGAACACAATAGTACGTCCTATATAAATTTCTAAATATTATTTAAGAGAAATAATTTTGGGAATTTATTAAATTTTTGATGCAAGTAAAATTAACACTAATAATTTTTTTACGGACATGTAAATTTTTTATGAGGTGCAGAATTTTCCTCTTTAAATAAAATACATAACTTTCTGAAATTATAAGAACAGAAATTAAAAGTAATAATGTATAGCTACTATTTTTCTTTCAAAATTGCAAAGCTCTAGCCCTCAGTCTAATTAGCGCTTCCCAGGATAAAGTACTAAAAACATCTTCGGTGTATCCAAAGTCTGAAATTGGTATGTATTAACTAAAACCTATAATCTTGACTCAAACCAATTTATAGTCCAAATTTAGATCAGTTTCCAGTGGTAAAGCATTTTTAATATGTTAACAAGTAATATAAAAAAAAAAACATTTAGGGTAAATTCCTACTGAGGTCAAGAAAGAAAAACTTGATCATTTTTTGCTTATTTCCAATTTGTTTATTTTAATCGTTTCATTCATTTTTAACCTTACAGCTCTATTTATGATATTTTGTGGTAACCATTGCAACAGTTCGACAACATCTAGATGGGGAGGAGAAAAAATTCATATACGTCTTTGAGAAATTCATTCCTTGATATTTGAAAATTACGAGGTGCGATAGACTTTGAACATGAAGATTCGTAGTTCGAATCCGGATGCCCTTAAATTTTTTTACTTTAATTATTGAAACAGCTTTAATAACATGAATTTTCATTCATCATATTTTTAAAAAAATATTTTTAAAAATTGTATTTGAACTTGACTGGATGAATAAAAACGTATTTATTAACGATTGAAAATTTGTACGAGAAATATATCAGGAGAGTGTGAGGTAATAGAAGGAATTTAAAAAAGATTACATATTCAGGTTTTAACAAATAACTAACTCCCTACAGACACACGCGATCGAATACATTTTAACACGGAATTAACTTAAACCCACATAAACCTCGAAGTTAACATCGTTCGCTTATTAAAGCCAGATTCAACCCTTTATCACCATCATTTTGATGGAAACGCACAAGAAAATATCAATGACGAAGACGATATAGTCGTCATTGATGTCATTTCTGTACTTAAACATTGTTTCTTTACGTTCTACTTTTTCATTTGTAAATATTGTGTTCTTATCAATGAAAAATCATTATGTGGATTCAAGCTAAGTATTAAAATTGAATTCCGTATACTGAAACCTCCAATAGAAACAAATGGATGTATGGATATTAAAACATTAAAGTCTTACAAACGTCAATACGAATCCCATGCTTCAAGGTCTGTCACCACTACAAACTCTTCTGGCTTAGGAAACCAATAAATATTCCACTTTATGTACGAATGACAAATTGTTCTTCTATTCTAAACACACGCTCATATGTCATCATTCCTCTTGGAGAGATTCAACAAACGTCCGTGGGCAGCGCTGGCAGCGAGGCAGGCTCCACCAAGGAGCAATAGTACAGTAATTGCATAACGATGTCTGTCTACCATTGCGATATCCGATATCTACGCATACCTTTGCATAACCAGCATTCACCGCGACAGTTGGACCGCGGGAGAAATAACTGTAATGCACAAAACTAATAATATGGTAGACTATATAGAAAAACGATAAGGCGTAACAAAACAAAACATACCACAAAAACAATCTAGAACTTTTAAAATAATTAACCTTTTATTGAAGGACAAAACAATCGCAAAGGTTATAAAGAAATTATTTTTTACCCCACAAGGACAATGAATGAGTAAGAAACGTTAGAGAGAGAGAGAGAGAGAGAGAGAGAGAGAGAGAGAGAGAGAGAGAGAGAGAGAGAGTATTCAAAAGATGTAAACATTGGTCGCATTAATGAAGAGGATGTAAGAGGTGAGGTCAGCGAAAGTCGGCCTTTGTTATCAGAACAAAAAGCGTAAGGATCTTGTAGACAGAAATGTCGGAACAAATTTGAATGACAGAAAAACTTGGCAGTGATTTGTTCAGGATAAAGAGCGTGGAATATTAAAAAAAAAACTACGTAAAAAGACACGTTCTATATTATGGAAGAGCAAACAGATACCAAAGAATAAAGGCGTATTGGGACAGTAAGAAAAGTGAACTTTGTGTGTGTTGTTAAGGAAAACACTACATTTTTTCCATCAGTTTTTTTTTTAATTACGCAGTACTAAAGAGGTTTCCATTTCTCCTCTCTTTAATTTGAATGACGCCGCAGGAAATGTGTGAGAAAGCTGTCACTATTGAGAGGCGTTCGACTTCTCTCACGGTAGGCCTCCCTATTCACAAACACCATCACAACATTTCACTCACTATCTTATAAACATAGCTCCTTATGTTTAGTAGACAGTAGGCACCCTGAAAAGAACCAGGACAATAGCGATACTTCCCACGTGAGCCATAATATTCTTCTACTTCCATTACGAATCTAATACTTTTTCCTTCCTGTAAAAGGGAGTCGTTACATCCCTTCGTTAGTTCTATCTTCCTCAGTCACTCTTCCTGAATCCTAACCTGATAGACATATCTCAAAGTCCTCCATAGACAGTAGCACTACTCCACATATAAGATAATACAGACAAATTCAGTCCTTAAGCCAAAGGAAGAGCTCTCAAGGTCTAACGGACCTAGACCAAACCTCTACCTAGACCAAACCAATCATTTAAGCTATTGAAGATACGGAAACGGTATCTTCTACTGATCTCGAATAGTTCTGGAAAATATGGCCACTCTTAGTGTATGGTTGGAGTATTGTCTTCCCTCAGGAGTAGGTTGGTCAACGATCTAGGCCTTACAGACTGGCCCCATTCATCGATTGCTCAAGCTTTCATTATCGGGTTTGATAGTAGTCACTCGGGCGGGAGTCACAAGTTTGAGGTTGGATTCGTGGGGACGTGGATTCACATGCTGGATCGTAGTAGATTCACCACATTTGCATGTATGTGGTTGCTTTTGGACAACCTTACTCCATACTCTTCTTGTTTCTTCATCTTTCTACTTCTTCAAACTCTTCACATCACAAGACTATGGCAAAGAAATACTAGCTAGAATGCAAAGTAAAAGTTTGCTTAAGTCAAGATTGGAAAGCATCAACTTGACTCGATAATAGTTTATATAAAATGCCTTTTTAGCAACACTTTCAAAGTACTAAAGACACAATTTGTAATGAAAATACAATTAAACAAGTAATATGCGACGACGCCACCAAGTTTATGTATCTAAGCACTATCGTAAAACAATGCGACCTGTTTATATCCACAAGAACGCAAGGCTTTTCGAAACAGCTAGGCCCACATAAGTTATACACTAATAAATAATTTATAAAAACTGTTTACGCTGAAATATGCCGCACAATGTTTGCAAACTGTATATCTCTGCAATTCTATTGTTTTTACCGTGAATTTATTGCCAATATTTCAGTTTTACGGACCCGCAATTAAGGCGCACAATGGGTTCTTTGCCGGGCTTATCTTTGCTTGATAATGCCAACTCTAATCGCAACTCTAAACAAACACGAACCCAACACGTTCAGCTAAGATTAGGTTTAATATAAAATAACGTTTAAAACAAATATATTTTGGTATTATTTGGTGAAAAATCCCACGAGACAGTAAATATTTTGACGAGGGGAAAGTGATCAGTCACGACAGTTAGGAGTATTACCGCCTGCGAAGGATAGAAGAGGATTGCGATACAGGTAAGGTTAGGGCATGGGGATAAACCCACTGCAGAGTATATAAAACAGATAATGGCTTCTTGTATGCAAGTTACTTAAAATAGACCTACTCAGAATTGGAGCCCTAAACAACTGTCTGCTACCAGTTACACCTCGATGTAAAAAATGGTAAAGAAGGCTAGAAAGGTTAAATCAGATATAAGGAAAAATACAATGATCTCTTACTACAGGAATAGAGAACATTATACCACTGCGTGTACAGGGTAGTCAATGAGACGTAAACAGGTTCTCTATCACGGCCTTTAAAAGGTATGCACTTGTTATTCCTTCTTTTAATAAGAATAAAAAAAGGCAGATCGGATTAGGCTCTGGTCTAAGGAAAGGAAATCATGATCCTCTGGTACTGCAACTAGGGAAACATTATGGCACTACGTGAGCCAGGTTTCTTACCCCAGGTAGACCTACTCTCAAGTGAAGTTAAGAGAGGTGTCCAGAGATACACGGAAATGTAAAAGAGACGTTAGTTTTTTTTTCGGTAATATGGCATATCAATGGTTGCTGAGAGAAATATAAGATACATACTACTGACAATACACAAGTAACTGAGATGGTTTACAACTGCAAATGTGTAGAATGAGAAAATAAGCACCGAAAAAAACAAATATCATAAAATAATCGAATAAGACGCAAACATATTGTAATAATCACTTAGGTAGATAAGTTAAATAACTTTAGAATCAGTTAGCTACTAACAGTCGCGGAAATCCAGAATCAGATGCAACTGCAGCAAGGGCATAGCGTATCAGAGAACATCATATCAGGGTCCTATGGTGACAAATTTGCGGAATAAACCTATGCGGGTCCATAGGTGATAAGGCAACAGATTAATAGAAGAATGTGAATTTAAGAGCAATCAGAGGAAAGCGTTAAACTAAATGATATCATAGAGAGAATACCACAAAGACGTATCTCAGGCGCGTATCCAAGGGGGGGGGGGCGATCGCCCCCCCCCCAACCCTCAAGAACTTTGAGTTAAAAATCGACAATATATTATTAAATTCGGACTTTCTATTAAATTAGACTTTTACTTAAGTTAATTCGTCTTTTATTGTAAATAAAAAATAAAGTTTTAATTTTTAATTTGAAAATGTGACGCGTTCCCTCGGCATACGCTTGTAAACGTTTAAACATTTTAACAACAGATAGCGCTAGTGAAGCTTAGTCTCGAACATATGATTTAGTCGCGGGATTTTTCCTGGCAGGGTTTCTTTCTTGCCAGGTTTTTTCATCCCGCTCTTAGCGCGACACTTACCGTACTGTTTCATTTCACTATCTCCTGATTCTCCATGGAAAGAGCTTATGAGCTTGGTACATGGGCAATCAATCCCGTTTCCTTCATTCGCGGTAGGGATACTAACCGCATGCGCATGTGAGACGGAGGTAGCTCGCTAGAGGTTGGCTGCCACGAGGGCTGAGCGGGTTTTGGGGGCTCAGACCCAAGTAAAAAAAAAAAAAAAAAAAATATGATTTACAATACGTAATTTTGCAAGCGTAATATTCGCAGTTGACTCCGGAATTGTTCGTGTTGGAAGAATAACTACTTATATTAATTAATTAACCATTTTTATAATAATAGCTTATTATGAAATGAATAATATTCTCTAGCCATAAGTGTTATCGAAACTGGAATAATTATTTATTAAAAAATCTAATTTGCTACGAATCTTTATCACGTTACCGATTTCTAACGCAAGCGTAAAAAGAACTTTTTCTGTACTATGTTTTTACATACATGCACGCGCGCGCGCGCACACACACACACACACACACAATATATATATATATATATATATATATATATATATATATATATATTTATTTATATATAATGCATCGTTCGCCCCCCCCCCCCAAAGCAAGTCGCTGGATACGCCTGCATCTGTATAAGAAACAATAGACTGAATATGCCAATAGGATGGGGGAAATATAATGCTAAAGGTAGCTACAGCTATGTCTCCCTAACTGTGAAGATACTTCACATCTTAAACTGAAAAGAAACGTTCTAAACCATCAGGCGCCTACTTTAAAGAAGCAAGAAGACGACAATAAAACCCCAAAATGAAAATAACAAAAATGTAATCCAAAATAACTCTAAAAATTTAGTTTACATGACTCCTTACAACCACTTTTATTTGGTAATTTACTATAGTAGGAAACTCTGAAGATGACAAACTTGTTGTATTATACAAAAGAGTGTAAACAGAAAAAAAATAAACCTTTTATTTGTTTTTGAAGTGTCGTTTTATATTTTTTTGCCAACTCTTTAATTAGCTTTAGTTGAATCAGAGAAGTATTTTAAACTTTTAACTCGTGTATTAACATCATTCAATCAAAACGATTAAGGAGAGGAATAGAATAAAACAGATGTCTGAATTACACATCTATTACTATCATTGTCCGACGCAATGCACTTGTTGACCGCTAGATACAGTCTTTAAAACTCCTCTAAATGTATTATTTTGGAAAATATTGTAGCACATTTTTTTTCTGAAAATATCGAGCAATACCTGTCAACGTATTACACTTTTCCCATTAAACTCCTCCCCTTGAAATATGCACGCACAAACACAAGTGATCTTAATAACTGCAGGAAATGGCGACGAAAGTTTGTAAAACGAAATGTTTCCAGTTACAGCTCAGGACAGTGGAAACTCGTTAAAAGTAAAGCAGTTAAGAGTTGTTAGTGAACAATAAAAAGTGGAAACCGACAGCATTATGTAAATACGGCCATTAAAACTTCTCTAATCACCTTTCCAATTTGTGTCCTTGGAGATTTACCTCGTTAACCGACATACGGTGCCCACGGAGCGCGGGTCTCTCACTTCAGACCACCGTAATTTGACTGAGATACAGAAATACGTAGTTGTCAAGTATTTAATACATGCTCTTTAAGAACACAAGTTTAGCAAGTGAAAACGTCTATAGCGACGCCTACAAAAACTTACTGGATGGGCATTAACATACAATTTGGCGTGAGTATAATTTCCATCAGATTAATAGCTTCAGTATAAATTCCATCAGTTAAGCTATGAGTCACCTCAAAGTGAATTAAATTATAACATATGATTTTATACAACTGATTTTGCGTTATAGGTTATGTTGTAACACTACTGTTTTAATACGTAGGTTGAAATATTGTTTATGGAACATTGATAAGGGAAAAGGTTATTATTGCATAGTTTTGATCAGTTAGTAAATTTATTAATTTAGTTAAATTTTTATGTATCATTAAAAATAATTAAATTTAGTAGGCTACAGGTATGTGATGAGATGAAGACTTTAATCTGATTCAATAAGGGTTAAGCGAAATATGGTCTATTTACTCACAGATTAGAAGCTCGGCTATTATTACAAGCCAGAGTGTTGTTGCCGACTACGTAATCTGCTAATAGCAATAATCTTCATCTGACCTATGAGGGAATTATTCATATCTAACGATAAAACCTTTTATGCTTTACCATCATCTGGAGCCCAAGAAAGTTACGGATAATGTTAGCATTTTAATGGGGGGGGAGAAGAAATTCGCGTGGACAGGATGGCCATGCTTCACACAAGCGACTAGGCAGGTATAGTGCCGACCACGTCACCGTGATTTGGCCTTGAGAGATCGCAGTAGGCGAGACGGGAGGCAGAACATCAGTATTAATACTTACCTACAAGTTTGATAAGGACTGTCAAAACACTGGGTTGCATGAGACGGTTGATATTAGATAAATTAGCTTCGGTATGAAATAGCACACGCTCTTGAAATATGTCTAGACATATCGGATGCAGAAGTTATTGATATATCTAACATTCTTAATATGTAACATGTTTTCAGAAGTAGTAGTACAAGCAAGACCAAGTGCACGGCCACGTGGTCCGCACTATACTATCCATACACAGTAGAGTGCTGGATTTCAAACTTGTTGTCATACAGTTCGAATCCAATCTAAATACATCAACATTGTTTTTTTTAAACTAATGAATTAATATATATATATTAACAACAATGTATATATATATATATATATTAACAACATTATTACCAACATTGTTATATATATATATATATATATATATATATATATATATATATATATATGTATATATGTATATATAACAACATAGGTTATTCAAATATAAGAATATTACTTATTTATATTCAACCTTTTTCGTTGGTAAACAGTACCAATGCAATAATGATCTTGCATTATTGTATTATTCATTCCTGATGATGTTGGTACTGTTTACCAACGAAAAGCTTTGAATATAAATAAATAATATTCTTGTATTTTAATAACCTATGTTGTTTTAGATTATTAAACAAGAAAACATATTATATATAAACTGTATATATATATATATATATATATATATATATATATATATATATATATATATATATATATTTATATAGTATATGAAAATATATATAATACAATATTCGTAGTGGTTTAGTTGTAATTATTTAATAAAACGTAACTGGGAAAAAATTTCTGTTTACATAAGTAACAAATTGACTTAATTATATTATTTTTTTTAATTACTAGATTAAACTTTGGAGTTTTTAACAGAAAATGAAGAATTTAATAGGAATAGCCACAAACGTAATAGGCCCAAAAATGTACCAAGATTTATTGTACCAAGTTATTGGGTAAAGCCCACTCAGCCTTTAAATACTTTCACCCTGCCATTGATGATGAATATTATAATAATTGAAAATGTAAAGTCGTGATACGTATCTAAAAATACACTTTCATTGCGTGTTGCTACAAGTAATTGGTCTAATTCTTATTTTGTAATATATTTATTTATTTTTTGAAATTTATTTTTTACATATTTTGTCTACTTTTTTTACATCGTATTTAAATTTGTATAACACCTGTCTATTTATTAAATTTTCCCCTCTTTAGTAAGGTAATTTTTTTCCGTTGAAAAGAGTATAAAGACATATCCCGTTCCCGAATAAAGATATATTAGGAGTCGTTACACTGTTTGGTGATACTACACTCAAGCGTCGATTATCCGAACATAAATAATTGCTGAAAGAAAATATTATTTGTATATCTGAGCACACGCGAGATGCAGAGTACGCTAGATGCTGGACGTTTTTAGTGGAACATTTCCTAAGTTATCGGTTAACAATTATTTCTTGTTCTTTTGCAATAACAGTAGGCCTACTGCTGTATATAAATACTTACAGCACTATAGGCCTAATATATTAGTATAGATAGGGTTATGTAAAGTCATAGCTGAATTTGTTTGTATCTTCCTGTTTTTTTATCTATCCTGCCTTTAATATTTATTTTATTTATAATACATTAATACACTCTTTATCTAATAACTAATTAGTTGTTGCATTGTAGGATGCAAAGTGCTGTACATACAGCTCAACAGTATACTCTAAGTGTTTTCTAAAACGTGAAATGTAGCTATATATTGAATATAATATATATCTCTGGTTATTCGAACAAACCTCCAGTCCCGATTAGTTCAGATAATCGACTCTATACTGTAATGCATTTACGTAAAAATTGACAAAACAAAAGAAATTTTATACTTGTCCGTGCGTGGTTTTGGGAGTCATGATTTTCCATTTAATTTATTCTTTTATTTCCCTGAAAAACATTTTTCTATTTTTACTGTAGTAGCCATAATAGCTCTGTTGTGAAAATTTCTCCACCACATCGAGAAAAGGACGAACTGAACAACTCCTCCAAAGACGAAAAAACCCTCCGTTAAAAACTGTTAGACTCGCATTTAATCAATCAAGGGTTCTTGAAGACTATCAAGTGGTTGCAATATTAATATTGTTGCACGGGGTGTGAGGGGTAGAAACTCAGGGTGATTAACGTTCACAGCTCGCTCAGTGTGTTTGGGGTGTGTTTTAAATTAGGAAGGGGGTTGAACACAGCTGACGTTTTGGTTTTCAGTTTTGGTTAATTACGCTCCCCCCCCCTACTTGTGACGCCTGCCAACGCGGCGGTCACGATAAAACGACAGTTCGAGCGAGAAAACAAAAACAGCGCGATTATCCCTCGTTTTATTGCCTTTAATGCTCCGACCAAGATACTTGGCGACAAACTGCCAGTTATATGAAGATAGGATCGTTGTATCTGTTATATAGACGTTCCTGTGCTTTAATGCTCCGACCAAGATACTTGGCGACAAACTGCCAGTTATATGAAGATAGGATCGTTGTATCTGTTATATAGACGTTCCTGTGCTTTAATGCTCCGACCAAGATACTTGGCAACAAACTGCCAGTTATATGACGATAGGATCGTTGTATCTGTTATATAGACGTTCCTGTGCTTTAATGCTCCGACCAAGTGATACTTGGCAACAAACTGCCAGTTATATGACGATATGATCGTTGTATCTGTTATATAGATGTTCCTGTGCTTTAATGCTCCGACCAAGTGATACTTGGCAACAAACTGCCAGTTATATGACGATAGGATCGTTGTATCTGTTATATAGATGTTCCTGTGCTTTAATGCTCCGACCAAGTGATACTTGGCAACAAACTGCCTGTTATATAAGATAGGATCGTTGTATCTGTTATATAGACGTTCCTGTCCTTTAATGCTCCGACCAAGATACTTGGCAACAAACTGCCAGTTATATGAAGATAGGATCGTTGTATCTGTTATATAGACGTTCCTGTGCTTTAATGCTCCGACCAAGATACTTGGCAACAAACTGCCAGTTATATGACGATATGATCGTTGTATCTGTTATATAGACGTTCCTGTGCTTTAATGCTCCGACCAAGATACTTGGCAACAAACTGCCAGTTATATGAAGATAGGATCGTTGTATCTGTTATATAGACGTTCCTGTGCTTTAATGCTCCGACCAAGTGATACTTGGCGACAAACTGCCAGTTATATGACGATAGGATCGTTGTATCTGTTATATAGACGTTCCTGTGCTTTAATGCTCCGACCAAGTGATACTTGGCGACAAACTGCCAGTTATATGACGATAGGATCGTTGTATCTGTTATATAGATGTTCCTGTGCTTTCATGCTCTGACCAAGTGATACTTGGCGACAAACTGCCAGTTATATGAAGATAGGATCGTTGAATCTGTTATATAGACGTTCCTGTGCTTTGCTGTTTCGAGACATATTGAATATCGTAGTTTTCCTGCCAGTTGGATTTCATTCGTAAGCTATTTTGACAACACCACAATAGGCTGTTAGTGGCGAAGTGGAGCAGAGGTTATAGTATATTTGAGTAGGGAATAATATGGAGTCACTTTCTCTCACTGATCCGCCAGAGGCAGGAGAATCATGAGGAGGATATAAGATTTGCATTGTGATGGAGACATAGTATGTAGCAGAGGCAGGGACATGAAGAAACCTGAGAGACATGAACAGCGACATGACTCGAGAGGAGACGATCTCTTCCACGAAGTATTCCTTCTCTGCAGTGGCGGGTCCAGCAGTGGCGGGTCTACACAACTTTTTTATATTTATTTGTTAAAATCCTTCTTAAATGTCATTAATTTAAAAAGATAAATGTTGTATAGGATTTTAAAAAATCCTTATAATAATATAACGAAATTTAAAACGGACCGAGTAACAATAAAATAACAAATAATCGCTCTTTTGTTCAGCTTATATACAATTTGTCCTGAAAGTAAAAATGCCTTCAAACACACCATTTAAATTTTCAACAATTTCTGGGAGGCTAGCCCCCTCCTGGGGTAGTCACGGCTCTCCTAAAGTGTATCCAAAAAATAAATACTGAAGGCGCCCCTGCTTCTCTGGAGGTTTCGGCTTTACTATTCAAGTTATATTTTGATGTTTTGGGATAGAGCTAGCATTATGTTGTTCCCATTCACATGTTTCACTCCACTATTTGTTCACTTATCTTTTCTCTTCTCTCTCCTTAAATTGCGCTGTGGCATTTGGGGTTGGATCCAGACAAAGAATCTTACAATGTGTATGTCATAATTCCGTTGTTATATGTTTAGGAATGCGACCAAACTTATCGCGCCATGACCCTCTCTTATATCTCGGACCAAAACTCTTTGCTTACCTCCCTAAAGGCTGATCTCTATTCTATCTCTCCTCACAGACTCATACATTAGGAACTTTCCCTTTTATGCTGAAAATTTAAAATTGTCGAGAAATATTTTTAATTTGAAAAAAAAATAATGGTAGTTTGCTGAAACCACTTTATCAGTATAAACCGTATACTTAAGTGTAAACATTTTCGTCCGGGTGTACGTTATGATTTCTGTATTACTCAAATATGGCCACTGTAGTATGCGATCGCTGTACTATATGACTCCTGCAGTACGTGATCGCTGTACTATATGACTACTATAATGTGACCGTCGTACTATATGACTGCTGTAGTACGTGATCTCTATACTACATGACTGCTATAGTATGTGACCTTTGTACTATATGACTGTTTAAGAATGTGACCGTTGTACAATATGACTGCTGTTGTACGTAATCGCTGTACTCTATATATGACTGCTGTAGTAAGTAATATGTAATATTTAGTATAGAAATGTAATATTTAGAAGGAAGACTGCACATTGTTTATATAGAAGCTATCATTCGTTTGAATTGGATCCAGATAACGTAAATGAAAACTTCCAAACTTAGCGTTTGTAGTCTATCCCACTGCTTAGCTTAAATATAAATTCGTTCTACTGAACACCTTATATTGTATTATACTTCAAGTTGTGATGACGTCACTTTGGTTACTCTCTGCAGAAGCGTACCCTCATTCCCGCCTTCAAGACGTTTGTTTGCTCGCCGCAGTGCTACCGACACACCCTGTATCACTATGTGTGTGTGTAATTGCCCCGCACCCTCGTGACTGCTCGGCAATAATTAGCCCCCTCCTTCGCTCATGAATAATGGCCGCTGCAATTTAAATTGCTAGAGTATGACAAGCAGTGGTTTCATTAAAACTGAACACTCCGCCTGTTAAGGAGATCTTAGTGTGTGTGGTCTCTCGGCGTAATTAATTGTTTATTGCTACCTCTCTCTCCTTGTGTTTTATTTCATTTAATTAACGGTCCTGTACTTGTTAGTTTATCGTGCTGCGCTATAGTTTCAGCTCAGAGATAATCAGCTGCGCCTGTGACGTCATAAATCCGCGGTTCCGCGACGCTATATTGCTTGCTTACTGTTGAATGAAACGTTGACCGCCGTTTTGCTGTCAGTTTGTATTTTAAAATCGGCATTAACTTACTCAGCGATAGACATAGAACAAAACTGTTTTAGACTTCTTTCTTCAACAATCCCCTACAAGGGTAAAGATGACCTTGGCTATTGCCGAAACTTAGAACTCTTCCAGTAAAGCTCTATCTTCAAAGTACGAAGTGGGCAAACTAAACTGAATGAACGATTATTGAAACAAAATTAAAATTAAAAAAGAGAATAAAGCTTTGATTTTCAATTTACTTTACAATTTAGTTTTAAAACAATGTGCTAAATGTTTCTTACATTCTTTAAAGAATATAAAAGAGAGTTGTTATGGGAATGCCTAAAATAGATCTACTCTCTATGGGGATTATAAAGAGATGTCAATCCGTTACAATCCTTTGGTAAAATAGGATATGGAAAGATTTATTTATGGAGAAGAAAACAACAAAATGATCCCCTGGTATGGTGATTAAAGGAAAATTATGTCATCATGTGTGCAATGTCCCTTACTTGAAATAGACCTTAAACAAGTTACCCACTACAACATGCTATGTTGAGGCACGTTTTTCGAAGTTACAATTTTATAAACTGTGAAACTAAAAGTGAAAACTTTTGTCACTAATTTTCAATATAATTTATAAATAGTATTAAATAATCATAGGTTAGGCACTACAGTAATTCACAAATTAAATTAATGTATAGTACTGTATTACTGTTTGTTTCAGTGTTTTTTAAATTTGTTTTAGAATTTATGTTTAATAACAGTACAGCACCATATTTCTTGTACTGTATACTGTATTTATAAAAAGGTAGCCTACATTATTAATTAAATACTGTAGCCTATAATGTATTGGATTAGAAATAAGTGTGTAGTGAATAAATATAGTTCTGTTATCATTTTTGAAATTCGGCTTTTCCTTAACTTACCTCCACTAAGCGGACACCTCTCATGGGCGGACAAAATATCGATGTGTCCGTTTAAGAGAGGTTTCACTGTATATTTTATACGCAAAATCTCTAAAATTTAAATTTCATTTAACAAAATCTGTTTTTATTGATATTTAAGAACTCATATGATTTTTCAATTCCTTCTATCAGTTCACACTCTCGTTAAATATATCGTGTTAAAATTTTCAAGCGTTAATAAAATACTTTTTATTCATCCATTCTATTTGAAATACATATTTTTAAAACTTGTAGTGGATGTACATTGTTATTAATATAGTTTTTCAATATTAATTCATTAATTAAATTTAATTTATTAATTTGAGTTTTATATGGGAGGAAAGCGTCTCACACAAGGGGCAAAGTATACAGAAAAGTTATTTAGTTCTATTTGGAATATAAGTGATAATTTATGACTTCATAGAACGGCTGATTTTATGTTATAGGTTATGTGGTAGAACAGCTGTTTTAACACATAGGTTGTTACTTCATTTATAATAATTGTAATTATTTTTAAAAAGTAACTAAAATAAAACTTTTCTTTGTTGATCTAAGTAGGAATTGACTTTTAAATTGTTTGTTTATATTACTTGTTTGAAATCCAAACATTTAATCGGGTCTTGCCCTGTCACGTTAAAGTTTGACGCAACTCTTATCCACACGCACGTCAAGACGGCCGAAACCGCAACAGTTATTAACAGTTGTGAACGGTTATGTTCAGTGTCGCCAACTTGAGCCAAGAATAAACCAATTATCAGTGCTACCAACACAGACTGCTCCGAGAGAAACATTCTCTCTCTCGCAGCTATGAAATAAACTTAGGAAATTGGATTCCTTTAATTTAACTTGGTATAACTGAACCTGTCAATAGGTAACGGTCTGGCTTGGATAGCTTGAGGGCTTTCAGCTCCTTTGGCCACTGTAATTATAGCCTTTAATAGTCAAACTAATTATTTCATTGAGTAGAAGGGAAATCTAATAGAACTCCGTTGCTTGAATCCCATTGAAGTTTGCCCCAAGCCAATGTAGTTAATTCTTAATATTTTTTGTTGGTAATTTGAAGAAGAAGTTTTTTCCGCAACAAAATATTTGACACAAGCTTTGATGCTAGCAAGATAGTAAAATCAAACGAAATAACGAACCACGACGAACATTACCGCCATAAAAATAACAACCACTAGGAAGACCTATACATAGTCATTATGATATTAATTATATTTAGAATAAACCTAATTACCGTAGCACAGGAAAAGTAAAATATAAACATCACAATAGCTTGAAATCAAAATGTGTTTGAAAAGCATGATGAAATTAAACACTATTTATATCTAAACATGAAGGTATATAATGAATCGACCAAAGTATTTGATAACATTTGTATTAACAAACGTGAAAACAATAGTGGAAAACCGAAAAGTGCTTACAACGATGATGAAACCAACCATTACTAAGACCTAAAAGAGAGGTTATATTAAGAATTCATTTACCAAAGTATGGGATAACGATAAACGATAATACAAAGATCAAAACCCAACGTGTAAATTAACTATTATAAAGAAGTAAAACCGCTTTAAATTGATAATTAATATATTTTAGTAGTATCTCCAACCGTTATCAATAAGGTCCGGAAATCACAATGTGAGTCAATTAAAATCAGCTGATTAGTGAACGCACTGATTGGTCCAAAATTTCTGTGTTTCACATGTCATTAAGAGAGCTTCAGTGCTTTTATTGTTGGTAGTAGTTACACATTTGTATTAGTCTGTATAATTTAACATAGCACATTATATCACAGTATACTTGGCAAATAACAACGTATTAGGTATGTAGCGCTATTAGCAACACTGTTTTCTTACTTTGAAAATAATCATGAGCACAAACACTAAAGGTGAACATTTAACAAGAATCGTGCTTCAAATGACAAAAATTCAACTAACCAAAATGTACGCACACAATTTACGCAACCTTCAACTAACCTAAATATGCGACATTCAAATCAACTAACCAAAGTGCACGGACTTCAACTAACAAAAGTACACGGACTTAAACTGAAAGAAATGTTGCCGCTTATAGTTTTGCCGTTCCACAGACGTTCATCGCACAACTTGAAGTTAATAAATGGGAAGTAATATTTCTGTAATTATCTAAGCTTAGTAATTTTTATTACCTACCTGTAATTTTTGTACTACCTTTATATTATTTCTCAAAATACTACGGTTTTACTTTATCGTTATTAAAGTAAATGTAATGCAACAATATTATTCGGTTTGATTAGACTATAGATCGAAAAAGTATCTTATTATAGTTGTAAATAGCAGGAACCGCAATAAGATATCCCGCAATATTTCTTTCAGTTGAAGTCCGTGTACTTTGGTTAGTTTATGCCCGTGTATTTTGGTTAGTTGATGTCCGTGCACTTTCGTTTAGTTGAACTCGCGTATTTTGGCTAGTTGAAAGTTGCGTACATTTTGGTTAGTTGAATTTGTCATTTGAAGGTTACCCAATCGTACTTATCGAGAGGTGGCTTTCGAAGTCTTTGTCTTTCCATTTTCAAGCCTACATATTGAATGTGTAATTGTGCTATGTAGGAGTGTTTTCAGATGATCGGGATATATGACTATTAAAGGACAAAAAAAGATCGTGAAACAGAATGTACTAAAGAAAAGAATTATTTAAATTCATCTTTTAGAAACGTGCATTACACGCATAGATTGAGAAATTTTGTCTTGATTTTTGAGTTTAGAGGTGCCTTTTGCACTTTTCACCGTGTAAGTGTGGATATCTATTTGATAGTCTTCCATCTTGACAATCAAAAGACGTTCAAGTAATAGTTTTTTACCGATCTACATTTCATCTATGTGATTTTCGTGATGGTCATCCAGCACTTACTGTTCAACGTTTCTAAGGAATTCGTTGGTCACCATTTTACAGGGAGTGTCTGTGAATCTATCGTTCTAGAGAAATTTGTTTTTAAAGTAATTTTTAATGTTAGGTAGAAGAAAAAGGCTAAAAATATCTTGATTGTAGAGACTGAAGACGACTAATATCGAAGTATACCTATGGGAAGAAAAGTACACAAAAGAGAGACTTTTTTAAGATAAAAACAAAAGCGGCTTTATCAGTGAACGATCACATCCCATCTACGTGAAGGGAACACACAAATCTGAGAATTTGTGTTTAGGGGTTGTCGATCCTGTGACTTTAAGGGATCGGTGATTTTAGTAACAGCGACAGGATTGGATCAGTGGCTTTTGTACCGGTGACAAGGGATACTGAGACTTCTCTGTATGTGCCAATAACAGGCAGGCCTACCACACTGGTGAAATGATTCCACACCTCGCTATTTTTTGGAAGGCTCATTTAATTTAAAAATAAACTCCTACGAAATTAAGAGCAAACTTCGTTACTTCAGCTACTTAAGTACGAAATTACGTCTATTGTACACAACACTGTCACTGCCTTGAAACCCGGCACAAATCGTATACACGCGACGTAAATGAGCAGAGCCAGTGACAGCGAAAAATCAAGAAACCATAGCCGCGGTAAAATATCAGTAACTTTTCCGTCATCTACGGTGATATTTTGACCAATCTCATAAGAGAAAAGTCCTTCTTCCCTTCAGTAAACGACACTGCACGATAATCGTCGCCGTGAGCCGAGCAGTGAGAGTAGAGCCAGATACAGCGACAAATCAACCAATGACAGCCGCGGTAAGATATTAGTAACGTTTCAACGACTAAGACTTTTAGACCAATTAACACTTCCGATCGATCCATTGTCACTGGAATTGCCATTTTCCATATTTCGTCACTGGTACCACCAGCGACAAACCAATATCAGTGACAAGTAACCGTGACAGAAAAAATCGACTGTCCCTATTTATTTGTGTTACGTTGTTTAATACAAAAACAATATATGCAAAAGAATAAATAATAAAAAACATTATTTACAAAAAAGTAATAAAAAACAATAATTACAAAATAGTGCACAAAAATCTGTAGTCGGATGAAATACTGCCCTGCAATGCGCTAAACTCGTTCAAAAATATAAATAGATTTTATCAAGATCTATGAGTGTTTTTAAAATTGTAATCTTACCGTTACAGAAGCGGTAATCCTCCTCTACTCGCCGTAATCCACAGAACCTGCAACACACAACACGTATTTGTAAACAAATTCTTTCTTTGTGACGACTGCCCACTAGAACTATGTGAT
Source organism: Prosapia bicincta (assembly GCA_036971475.1). Classification (NCBI taxonomy): domain Eukaryota; kingdom Metazoa; phylum Arthropoda; class Insecta; order Hemiptera; family Cercopidae; genus Prosapia; species Prosapia bicincta. Next base: position 148,908,023 of record JBAIZL010000004.1, on the reverse strand, counting down.
AAGTTATCGATAAACTTAACAAATATTTGACTGTTATTGTACGTTTTATCTAGCCAGATTGTATCCGCGGTAGTTAGTCTGCTTAAACCGGTAGAGAGCAGTGCATTATTTCGGACGATTCATTCAGAAATTTGTAACAGGTTTATTTTATTAGTCATTCAATGACGATCGCTTAAACGACATAACCATATCGTCACAATAATAATACGTTTAGCTCAATCATGCAAACATTTCATCTATGTCATGAGGTGTTCCGCATGGTTTCAACCCTTTTTTGAGATTCTCAATTTAATCCTAGGAATGCCCAGGATTAACCCTAACCTTAACCAGTAAACGTGTATCACAGAGATAACCATTTCCATAAATATGCCCATGTCCTCTCCAGGGATACAATCTTCTCGTATATATATCCCCAGTTCTACTTAAGAGATGTAACCCTCTCATGTATATTCCCATGGAGGTCACCCTCTAATGTACATGCCCAGGTCTACCCTAGGAATACTAATCTGTCGTGAATATACCCAAGGATGCCACTATCCAATGTAACCATGTCTACCCTGGAATAATACTTTGTCGTGAATATCCCCAAGGAATGTCATCCTCTAATGTACATACCAAGATCTACCCTAGGAATGCCACTCTGTCATGAATATCCCTAGGGATGCCACCCTCTAAAGTACATACTCAGGTCTACCCTAGGAATCTGAGGTGAATATCCTCAGGGGAGGCCACCTTTTAATGTACATACCCAGGTCCACCCTAGAAATGCCACTCTGTCGTGAATATTCCCTGGGATGCCACCCTCTTATTTACCCATGTCTACCCTAGGTATAATACTTTGTCGTGAATGTCCCCAGGAAAGTCATCCTCTAATGTACATACCCAGGTCTACCCTAGGGATGCCACCCTCTAATGTACCCATGTCAACCCTAGGTATAATACTTTGTCGTGAATATCCCTACGAATGTCATCCTCTAAATTACATACCCAGGTCTACCCTAGAAATGCCACTCTGTCATGAATATCCCTAGGGATGCCACCCTCTAATGTACATACTCAGGTCTACCCTAGGAATCTGAGGTGAATATCATCAGGAAGGCCACCTTCTAATATACATACCCAGGTCCACCCTAGGAAAGCCACTCTGTCGTGAAGATCCCCCAAGATGCCAACCTGTAATGTACCCAGGTCTACCCTAGGAATACCACTATGTCGTGAATATCCCCAAGGATGCAAGCCTCTAATGTACATACCCATGTTTACCCCAAGAATGCCCCTCTTGTGAATATCACCCAGGGATGTGACCCTCTCACGTTTGTACTCAGGTCTCAATGGGTGTGTAACCCTTTCTTTCATATTACCAGTTCTACTCAAGGGATGTAACCCTCCCACTTATACTCCCAGGTGTCCCACAATCTAATGCACCCTGGTCTAGCCCAGGGATGTAACCCTCCCACTTATACTCCCAGGTGTCCCACAATCTAATGCGCCCTGGTCTAGCCCAGGGATGTAACCCTCCCACTTATACTCCCAGGTGTCCCACAATCTAATGCACCCTGGTCTAGCCCAGGGATACCATTCTGCCATGAGTATCCCCAGGGGCGGGACCCTTTCATGTATATCACACAGGCATGCCACAATCTAACGTACTTAGGACTACTCTATGAATGCTACTCTGTCGTGAATATTCCCAGGGGTGGAACCCTCTCATGTATATCACCCAGGGATACAACCCTCTCATGTTTGTCCTCAGGTCTATAACAGATGTGTAACCCTCTCATTTATATTCCCATGGATGCCACAATCTAATGTATATACCCTGGTCTAGCCCAGGAATACCATTCTGCCATGAGTATCCCCATGCGTGGAACCCTTTCATGTATATCACCCAGGGATGCCACAATCTAACTTACTTAGGACTACTCTATGAATGCCACTCTGTCTTGAATATTCCCAGGGGTGGAACCCTCTCATGTATATCTCCAGGCCTAGCCAGGGATGCAACCCTCTCATGTTTGTCGCCAGGTCTATCACAGGTGTGTAACCCTCTCATACATACAATCAGGTCTAACTCAGGGACGGACCCTCAAGTATATTCCGCACGAAGTATATTCCGCACCCAGAATTAACGTGTACGTATTCAAAAAAAAGGGATAAAAGAAATAATTTCTGTAATAACAAAACGCGTTCGATGTTTTCAGCACGAGTAGTATAAATATATTATTTTCCGTCATTGAGTTTTACAACAGACCAAGTGTCTTGCTTTCACGCAATTGCGTTAAACGTATCCAATCATTCTACTTCTCAACCACAGTTTAAAATAAATGTATTTTGTATCTTTCTAAAGAAATACTTTCCTTTTTGGGAGCTTTAAAAAAGTATTTCATTCAAGAGAAAATCTAAAATTAACTAAGTTTAAATTCTCCTGCAACACTAAGTAGTACGTTCGAATGAATGAAGCATCACTACACTCCTCCACCCGCCCTATATTGTACTAATAAGAAAATAGAACCCTTATTACAACTAACTAATACAGACGTCACTCCATCCCACGTTGCCTGTTTTCTTCTACACTAAAGGAAAGTTAATGGAAAAATTATCGGAGTGAAAATTTCTCGTTAATTTAATACCCCCCGCCCCCGGCGCGAGAGGCGATGTAGATGTGTCCAATATTGGTTTGCCATTGTTTCTCTGAGTTTCTCGCTAAAAACCATTTAGAAACATTTTCTCCTAAACAAAACAAATCTGTAAATTAACTTAGGGGAAGCTTTTCACTGGATACCAAACCGCATGGAGCAATAAGGGCGTAAATGTAACTTAGAAACTTTCTCACTCACTCTCTCTCTCACTCTCCCTCTATCTACCTATCTATCTACCTACGTATCCATCTATCTGCCTATCTGTCTTTCTACCTATCTATCTACCTGCCAACATATCTATCTCTCTACCCATTTATCTATCTATCTCAATACCTACCTATCTATCTATCTACCTGCGAATAAATCTATCTCTCTACCCATCTATCTATCTATCTCTATACCTATCTATCTAGATATCTACATATCTATCTCTCTACCCATCTATCTATGTCTCTACCTATCTATTTACTTGCTAACAATATCTATCTCCCTACCCATCCATCAATCTGTTTATCTACCTACCAACATATCTATCTCTCTACCCATCTATATATTTCTCCACCTTTCTACCTGCCAATATATCTATCGCTTTACTCATCTACCTATCTATCTCTCTACCTATCTATCTACTTACTAACATATCTATCTCTCTACCCATATATCTATCTACCTGACAACAAATCTATCTCTCTACCCATCTATCTACCTGCTTTTACATCTCTCTCTTTCTAGCTGTTAACATATCTATCTCTCTACCCGTTAACATAATCTATCTCTCTACCTATCTATCTACTTAGGCAGATACCTACCTACATATCTATCTCTCTACCCATCTATCTCTCTACCTAATCTATCTACCTGCCTACATATCTACACTCTCTATCTCCTCCTATCTATCTCTCTATCTGACTATCTAACTTTCTACCTATTTATCCATCCGAAAATCCAAAATCCACCCACCACCTACGTTTCCAAAGACTGAAATACCAACGTTTCCAAAAGCTATAATTGCCTTGGCTTTCAAACAATTAAAACCTACGTTTTCAAATGACTTAATGACCTACGCTTTCAAAAAGTTAAAAACCTTCGTTTCCAAAAACCTTAGGTACTTACGCTTCCAAAAGGCGTACCAAAGGGTTTTAGAAAATCCATCATTTCCAAAAGGCTTAAAAACTTACGCTTCCAACAAAAAAACTGACAGGATTAGGATGGTTGAATAATATAGTTTCCTGGTTACTGAGTAGGATGAAACACGATTCGCGGGGTAAAGGTCGCTTTCATGTAGTGGGGCGGTTGTTCGGTATAACCCATTGTTGGTAGAGGTGGGCTGAAGGACAGATGTAACGTAAGTAGGCAGAAGGTAACCCCATTAGGCTCTTATGGCACCAAGAGTGGAGCATAAGCATCGCTAGCATGTTCAACAAAACTCAGGCGAACCTATGGTGAGCAACTGCGCTGAAGCTCGCATGCACCAGACAAGGTGACAGCGCACAGACGCGCGCCGTTACAAATATCTCGACGCCGTCCATTACACACAACTACTCGCATTAGGGTTTCATTAGTAGTTCATAAAGAGAATTTATAGCGCTGGCCAAACGCCCGTCGCAGCACTTTAATGTGTTAAGTATGTGCGTTGGCCCGGACCAGTGATTTTATGTGTTGTAAACTGCTGTCGAAACCCGTTTGCTAGCGATAAACTTGTCATCGAAGCTGGACAGAAGAATACCCGAACAATGTTTTACTGCGAGCCAAACTAGTGCCAAAAAGTCGAGCTCGGTTCACAATGCACAAGTGGTCTTGCAAGTGAAATGGGTTGTGTTGCTAACACTGTATCCACCTGAAGCTTACTTCCGAATCTATAAGAAGTAGGTAAATATTTGTAGGTAGAAGAGATGTAAGCAGCGGGTCCACATAGGAGTCCAACATTAGGCACGTCAAATTACCTTTTAAAGAGTGGTCTCTTTAAAGTAAAAAAGGAATTAGACAGAAAGAAAGAAGGAGACAGAAAGAAAGAGAGAGAAGAAGAGGAAAGATCTGTCATACAGAGATAAAGAGGGCGGAGGAAACTAATTGACAAATACAGTAAAAGTGAAGCGTCAGACAAATAGATATAGAGAGAGAAATAGAAGGGTAATGAGACAGACGGACAGAAAGAAAGATATAGAGTTATGGAGGAGATAAACAGGCAGACAAAGAGTAATAAAAGAAAAAGAGCGGAGACAAACAAATAGACAGAGACAAAGAAGGGAGGGAGACAAGAGAAATATTACGAGAAATGAGAGGGAAGAAGGGTTGAATATACAGAGAGAAACAGGGAGAGAAAGGGGAGTAGAAAGACATAAAGAAAGAGGAGAAAGATATAAACTGGAGAGAAGCAGTCAGACAAATAAAGAGGGAGGTGGAGACAAACAGGCGAAGAAAAAAAAAAGACAAGGTGAAAGATGCAAACTGATTAACAGAGAGAAGAGGGAAAATTTACTAATTTTTAAAAATTCAAAAATTATAAAAAATGAATTTTAGTTTTATATGGGAAAACATTATTTACAAAAGGAGCAAGGATTGCAATAAAGTTATTTCGTCTGATTTGGCTTAAAATGAGTGACGACATATGTTTTCATAAACAACTGATATTAAGTTATAGGTTATGTGGTAGCACAGCTGTTTTAACGCATTGGTTATGTTACTTTGTTTACATTAATTGTAATTATTTTATAAAAAGTAAGTAAAACAGAAGTTTCCTTGGTTGATTTATTAGGTATTAAGCTTTAAAAAATGTTGTTTATATTACCTGTTTATAAATAGCATACTTTATTATTTTTAGTAAAGATATCTCAAAGTTATTGTGTTTTGTAAAAACGAACTACATCTTAAATTATATGAACATATTCTAACTGAAACTTCCGTATCGTGTGAATGTAGAAGTAGAAGGCACCGGGGGTTGTAACTGAGCGTTCATTCCGTACAGGGAGGGGGGTTGTTTCCATTCAGCCGCTTCCTCTGAGTTAATTTACAGATTTGTTTTGTTAAAGAGAAAATGTTTTTAAATGGTTTTTAGCGAAAAAGTCATGAGAAACAATGGCAAACCAATATTGGGGACATCTACAACCCTCTTGCGCCAGGAGAGGGGGATTCATTTAACGAGAAATTTTCACTCCGATAATTTTCCCATTAACTTTCTTCTAATGGAGGAAATTGGAGGAGAGGGAGGTAAGGTTTGTTAGTTTAATGTTTTATTTTTTTACAAATAAAGAGGAGTGTTAAGATATTTATTATTAAGTTGTCGAGAACTGATTTCCATTTAAAATTAAGTTTTAAATAGATTTTCTAGTAATTCTGTGGTGTTGAGACGGAAAGTGCATTAAACACGACAATGTATATTTAACAGTAGAAAAAAAATAAAGATCCCTTACGTAAGTTAACCGCTTGACAAGGGAATTAATCTTAATTTTACTATATGTTAAAGCATCGCCCATGACATCAAATTATCCAGTTGTTCAAATTAAAAAATCTAATCCCATTTAATGAAATAAATAGTTCCTAAGAGGATATTTTTCAGCTATATTGTAATGTGCTGCAATATCATTGTATTCTGTTTTATAAATGAATTCTAAGTCTTTAAAATATTATATTTAAGTATTATTTAATTCCATTTCCATCTCTACTAGTTTTCACTTAAACACTTAGACAAATATTAATATTTGACACTTGCCTATATTGCACTTTTTAAAAAATATCTACTAGTTTACTCTCCCTTATGTATATATATATATATATTGTAATCCTTGGATGAATTTCTTTTTCTTGTTTTATATACATACAATTATTAAATTTTCAATGTACCTTATAGTTCAATAACATCTGGACTCCAGATGTAGGACTCAGTCCAGATGTAGTCATAGAACTATAAGCTACTTCGAAAATTTTGATAATGCTGATATTGCCAATCAGCGAAAAGATTCAATGTTTGAAAAAAAATAAAATAAAAATTCTTTGTTTATGAAAATGTCATTTAATTGTATATATATATATTTATTTATTTATATATTTATACCTTGTTGACATTTTCAATCGTTAAAATACTGTTTATTCATCCACTCAAGTTCAAATATATTTTTTTAAACTTTTAGTGGATAACACATAACGTTAATACAGTTTTTTTTCACATATTAATTCATTAATTAAATTTAATTAATTAATTTTAAAATTGATTTCGCTTTTTATTTTGCCACTTAATGTTGTGATTCTGCCATACGTATGTACATATTTATATTAAGTGTAATTATCTAATGAATATGACTAAAATAAAGTTTTTCTTTGTTGACCAAAGCAGGAGTTTACTTAATTTTTTTATTTTACATTACTTTTTTAATGAGAATGGCTGTTTTGCCAAATTCGTCCCAATTTGTTCTAATTTTACCAGGTTAATTTTTAATTTTTCGTACGTCAGCATAAAGTTTTACTATTTGTTCGCGTTCCTGAGAACTTCCTACATCACCTGTGAAAATTTATTTTTGTAATATCACAACTGGATAACCAATCTTTACCAAATATTTGAATTTGTTTTAAATAAAGCATTCCACATTAACATGGTTTCAAAACAAGTAAAAAAAATAATAATTAAAGTCAATTTCTAATTAGGTAAACAGAGAAAAACTTTATTTGAGTTACTTTTTATTAAATAATTACAATTAATATAAATATGTTTTTATACATATGGCAGATTCAGAATATAAAATAGCAAAATAACAAGCGAAATTATTAAAATTAATTAATTAATTAAATTAATGAATTATTATTTGAAAAACTACTATCGTAAAGCGGCATTCACTGCAAGTTTAAAAAAAATGTATTTCAACTTAAGTAGATGAATAAAAAGTAACATGAAAAAAATATTTAAAAGTAAATTCCTACTTAAATGAACAAAGAAAAATTTATTTTAGTTTCTATAAATGTTATATTTATAAATAATATAAATATGTATATACGTAGGGGTCTATGTCAGAATAACATAGTGGTATTATAGTAGGTAAGTAGGTGGTAAAATATTAAGTGGTAAAATAGTAGCGAATTTCCTTGCAATTTTGATTTTTTTTATGTATGTTGTTGGATTATTATTATTATTTGTTACTATTTATAGGCTTTTATTTTTTTTTTTTTTGTCGCATTGTGCAGTAGATTCTTTTCGCTCTCCATTTTCATTGTCCGTTTGTGAAGCACGATTCGATATTGTTAATCCAGTATATTATTGTTATTTGATTATTTTCATTCATTTTTAATCCTACAGCATTATTTATGATACTGTGTGGTAACCATGGCAACAATTTAAGGTTATACAATGGAGAAGTCCATTTCTAACTATCGAAAGTTGGCTCAGTCACAAAAAGAGCAAGTCTTTGAACACGAAGATACTCAGTTCAAATCCGACCTAGACTCCCAAATTTTTATAATTTATTTAATGAATAAATATTTGGAAAAACGTACTAACATATATTCTCACCCACTATAGGTTTAAAAAAATGTATTTAAACTTGATTGGATGGATAAAACGTATTTTATTAATGATTGAAAATTTGTACAAGATATGTATTAGTAGAGTGTGAGAAAATAGAAAACTTTTAAAAGTCAAGTGCTACTATAGGCAAGTGTAACACACTAATGTCCAAGTGTTTTAGTATGTATAATATTTAAATCTCTAAAACCGGCGCAGTCAGGCAAAGATAAATAATTTCGCATTAAGTTATTAAGTAATTATCACGAATGTAAATAAAACTGAACGTCGCAATACGATTCCCAGCACAGGAGCCGAGAGATGCCGTGTTGCCAGCTTTATAATGGAAGCGAAGCATTAGCGGGCAGATAAGTGAGCGTTATACTTGTGTGAATGCATTAGCTTCTTAATGCGTCATGCCATTATTAAATTAAGATGCCAGCTGTTCCCTGCTTTACTGTTGCGATTTTAATGGATAAATTTATCTTGGGAAGTGCAGACTCGGACCCGAACAAGTGACAACTTGCTGCTTTACCCAGAGTTGAAATGGCTCCACTAGGTTTGCTATTTACAAATAGGATTGTAAGGGTGTGGATGAGTTGAGGGGATGGTTAGTGAATGGTTAAGCGGAGAACTTTCCTTAATGAGGACTTACGTACCGGCCGGTGTAGCTTATATCGCGAAAGAAATGAAGGAAAGAGTTGGATAGATGGGAAACAAGGTAGTGGCCACATTCCTCGTTAACCCTATAGTGGGAAACGAGACTCACATGAGCAGAGCTGCCTGCCTGAATGAGTTCTACTCTCTACCAGAGTAGCACGTTTCAATCGTACGTCCTAATGTAGGGAAAGAGGTGAGAAAGAGAAGAATGTACTATGTAGGAGGCCAGAAATAACCAAATGAGCCCCTGATGGTGGGAATAGAAGAAAATCATGGCATCCCGTTGCCGGGTCGCTTATTTGAAATAGACCTGTTCTTTAACGATGTAACGGAGGTGCCTCCCGCTCGGTATCTAGGAGAAATCGCAGAGAGTTATGCCTAGATTGTAACGTATATTTTTATAACGTTGAAATATAATAGACTGGCAGAGTACCCGTCCTTTGTACGGGGTTGATGAATATTTGTATTGATTGAATTTGTATTTATACTTGGAATGAATTTAATTTACTGATATTAAATCCCAATAAATATATCAAACTATAATACCGTTAAGGGAGTTTATAAGGCCAGAGGAGCGGTGCCCTGATGGAATTTCTAAATAAAAATAGCCCTATGAGAAACCAGAGACCCTATGAAGTCTATGTAAAATTTCAGATCAATGGGTAAAGGAATTTTTACGTGATCGAGTAGCACGCACGCACACACACACACACACACACACTCACGCACACACGCGCGCACGCACACACACACATACACAGACAGCATTAAATGTTTATATATTAAAGTAGATATAGTGTAGTTTGAGGTAGTGTCAGCCATCAGGATCGTAGGGATGTGGCGCCTGCCGCTGTGAGAGAGGTTTAAATTAGGAATATGAGGTTTACTCTGCGCGGTATTACTACTGTTAGTATTCCCCTCTTTGGCCGCAATGTTTACTCTGTCTAGTAGTAGATGGGTTTAATGTGGAGACATAGCGGACATAGAGGATTAAAGAAATGGATTCAGAGGAAAATCATTACATAACGAGAGAAGTCCTGCGTGTTTGTAGGAGACTTTCCCTCTATCGGGATCGGGAACGCAAAAAAATGCTTTTACAATGCATCCCTTTGTAAAAACAAAGATAAGTAAAACACATATGGATATATACTCTCTTTATGTCAGCATGAGGCCTGGAGCCGGGTCACCCATATAAACCGCAGCTGTTTGGTCAATGCGTCACCGGTTATTTTCCTCAGTTATTTATACCTATTAAAAACATCCTTGAAAACGTTACTGGACTCTACTATGGCGTCAACACATTTAATATAGTTTTGGCTTCAAGCGTAGTAAGGAGAGGAATATACATTTTTTATTAGGAGATAAGTTATTTAAAAGCATAATATAGTCGAGTTTGGCGTCATTTTCTATTAGAAGATTTTAAATCAATGATGAAAATAATCATTTAATATTATCAAAAACTATATCATTATAGTTAAGCAGTAGAAGACTCATTGGCGAAACAGCTGCAGTTTGTTGGGGGTGGCCGCAAATAGCCTCGGCTCCACGGCTCAGCCTACAGGGTTAAAGTAGGACTAAGGAAATGCCATAGTGACCCCCTGGTACTAGGTATAGAAGGAGATGTAACATCACTATCTAAAATGCTCTCAAACAGGGTGAAAAGAAATTATCCGGACAGAAATGTCATAAATAAACTGGGCAGAATGTAATTAAAAAGCAGTATAAAATAGCTAGATATTTTAACCGGAATGAACTTAAAAATCTTTCCTAGCTCCCAAACCGTTCGGTCCAGCGCTTTTATTTTTAAATCCCTCGTATCCCACAAAAGTAAAAACTCATTCAACAGTTAAATAAAAAAAATCTCGTTAAAACAAGCCCGAACCGCCGCATAAAGAAGAACCCGTTATAACAAAACAATAAAACCGGCCGCGAATATACAAAAACAAGTGATGGACGTTTATCAGATGAAATGAAAACAAATACAAAAGAAAGATTGAAACGAGACGGAAGCAAGTTTGGGAACACTAGCGCGATCTAATTAAGATTGCGGAGTTGCGACATTGCCTTCACACTGGCATTATCAAATTTCACCCCTCCACTCACGTTTTCACCTTCAGTCAGCTGATTGAAGGTCGGGTAAAAATTAATTGCTTTAAAGAGGGGCGAAGCTTTGTGTCTAACCCGCGACATATGTTCTGAAATAGGGTTACATTTGAAACTACACGCAGACCTTAGTCACCCAATGATATCAGTGATTTTAAAAGTCAAAATTACTAGTTTTAAAATTAACATACATAATTTTAAACAATTTTAGTGAGTAGTTTTAGAGGAAGGTGCTTATAGTTTGAAGGTAACATCTAATTTAAAATTTTAAACAGTAATAAAATGGTTTAAGCGAAAATTTTTAATTTTCAGTTTTTAATTTTTTTAGAATTATTGAATCCATACTGATTGACCTACAAACGTTTAAAGGCTGAAAACGTAGAAGGAAAATAATTCAAATATTTCAGTAAATTTTACTCTCCGAGATGATGGGTGAAAATTTAACTAAATAATTAACGAATTTCCGAAATTATAAATTACATAAATTAACAAAAATGCGTTAAAAAGCATTTCATTTTAACTAAGCTATGTTCGTTATTGAAGCCACTGATCACTCGAGACACTGGTTAACTTAAATTTTGTAAGGGCGTTTATTAGGTTAATACAATAGTTTCAGTAATTTCATTTTAAATCAAGTAATATAAATCACATTTTTTAAAGTCAATACCTACTTAGGTCAACAAAGACAAATTTCATGTTTGTTTTTTTTATTAAATACTTACAGTAAATTAACCAAAATAACCACGAAACTTATAACAAAAAATCAGCTGTTTTATGAAGTCATATGTTAGCACTTATTTTAAGCCAAATGGGACAAAATAACTATATTGCATACCTTTGTCCTTTTCTGAAACGTTCTTTCCAGTATAAAACTAAAATTATTTAATTATATTTAATAATTGAATTAATATTTGAAAAACGTTGTCAACATAAAGTGTCACACCCACTACAAGTTTAAAAAAAATGTATTTGAACTTGAGTGGACGAATAAAAATTAACAATTGAAATTTTGAACAAGATATAGGGTAAGTCGAGGAGAGATGGTCACAAGGCGTAATCCGTGATCTGATACAGAATATCGCTGTGACCCAGTCAGTGTTTACAGAGTGCGGTAGTAACGTCCCTTAAAAGCTATTGTAAAATTTATTTGGATAGTTGCGATTGTAGCAAAGGAAACAGATTACGTGGACCTTTGAAATTACAATCTGGTTTAAGGTATGTGGCCTTCAACATTGTTCACGATATAATTTCGAATTTTGTGGCATATCCAAGAAGGCTCTTAAGAAGTTCCCTTTGCGTCGTCATCAGAGCCTGGGAAAACGGTATCTGTTATCGCGTTATCGTGTTGCAACCCCCAGGGAGTATTTATTCCTCCAGTGGCTATCATGAAAGATGTCAATAAGAAACAAGAATGGGGAGATGGAATGCCACTCGGATCTAACATTTTCATATCGTAGAAATCAGCATACGTAAATGCATAAAGTTTTTTTATTTGGTTGTGAGACTGTTTTGTACCAAGAAAACTAAAGGGTAAAATACTTATGATTCTAGATGGTCATGTTTTACATTGCAATTCAGTGAAAATGTTAAAATTTGCTGAAGAAAATGGAATAGTGTTCCTTTGTTTACCTAGTCATACCACGCATTGCCTACAACCTCTAGACAGAGCGTTTTTCAAATCTCTCAAATGCTTTATCTATAAAGCCGTGAATAGGTGACAAAAACTGAAAGTTGACCAGAGTTTCAAGGTTACAGTTAGGACAGCTGCTCAATAATGTATGGGGCAAATCAGCTATTACTGAAAATGCTATCTCAGGTTTTCGCGCCTCTGGTATTATTCCTTTCAATGCAGACGTTGTGCCAGAGTATTCGTTTATGAAAAGAATCTTGGAGGAAACGTCAAGAAACTGCAAAATATTGCAAGTAATGCATTTTTCCACGCATATATTTTTGTTTGATTATTTTTTAGCCTAATTATATTTCTGTACCTTTTATACTTATATTTTTATAACAATTTGGTTTATTTCTTAGGCTAATAATATTTTTGTAATTTTTGTAACAATTCAGTTCATACTACGTGTTATTAACCTTAATAAACCTAAAAATGTCTGTAAAAATGATTTTTCTTTACTTTTCAGCCTTACTTTATCTTTTGAGTCCAGGTGGGCATCTTTCTTATGCTTCGGGGCCATCTCTCCTCGAAGCATGGAGAGATGGCCACTATCCATTATTTTTTCAAAATGCTATTTTAAAAAATATATTAACTTACGAACCCTATAAACTCTAACATCTGAAATCTATATTAACAATGCGACTAAATCATATTTTTCAAATGAATTAAGTTATTAATAACGGTTTTATAAAGGCTTTACAAAAGGGTGGCCATTTCTCCTCGACTCCGCATACAAGGAGAGTGTGAACTAATAGAAGGAATTCAAATAACGAGCGAGCGCTCAATATTATTTTATTTTAAATCTAATTTCAAAGAAGGAGGCAAAATAAATCGGTTACTGTTTTTGCGAGAGTTGTAAATGTATCTGTTAAAGCAAGCCTGCTCAAGTAGAGGCAAAATCAATCGATTAGTGGTTTTGCGAGAGTTGTAAATGTATCAGTTAAAGCAAGCCTGCTCAAGTAGAGGCAAAATCAATCGATTAGTGGTTTTGCGAGAGTTGTAAATGTATCTGTTAAAGCAAGCCTGCTCAAGTAGAAGCAAAATAAATCGGTTACTGGTTTTGCGAGAGTTGTAAGTGTATCTGTTAAAGTAAGCCTGCTCAAGTAGAGGCAAAATCAATCGATTAGTGGTTTTGCGAGAGTTGTAAATGTATCTGTTAAAGTAAGCCTGCTCAAGTAGAGGCAAAATCAATCGATTAGTGGTTTTGCGAGAGTTGTAAATGTATCTGTTAAAGTAAGCCTGCTCAAGTAGAAGCAAAATAAATCGGTTACTGGCTTTGCGAGAGTTGTAAATGTATCTGTTAAAGCAAGCCTGCTCAAGTAGAAGCAAAATAAATCGGTTACTGGCTTTGCGAGAGTTGTAAATGTATCTGTTAAAGCAAGCCTGCTCAAGTAGAAGCAAAATAAATCGGTTACTGGTTTTGCGAGAGTTGTAAATGTATCTGTTAAAGTAAGCCTGCTCAAGTAGAAGCAAAATAAATCGGTTACTGGCTTTGCGAGAGTTGTAAATGTATCTGTTAAAGTAAGCCTGCTCAAGTAGAAGCAAAATAAATCGGTTACTGGTTTTGCGAGAGTTGTAAGTGTATCTGTTAAAGCAAGCCTGCTCAAGTAGTTCCCAGAGGATCAATCCATTTAACTACTAGCGTCCATGAAGGATGAGGAAAGGAATAACATTTCATAGAGCTTTGACAAGGACCATCTCCTATTTGGGATAGGGGATAAATACCTTAGTCTGGGATAATGGAAAGGCTCAATGCATTCTCTATCGGCATTTCCTAGGTTCCCTGTTCGTCTACCTCCTTTGGAGTAAGAGGAATAGGGAGAAGAGGGGATATAGGGAAAGGACATAGTGGAGTCTGGAGCTTGTGTGGTTAGCGCCTTTACCTGCAATTCACCGAGATAATAGAGAGGTTACCATCAGCTAATCGGGGAATTAATTTAATTTTATAAGTAGAGAGTAAATATTCACTGCTTTTTATATAAACGCAGTTTAATATTAAATTTAACTTACCGCCTAATCAGCTAGAAAGCCAGCCAACAATTGAAATGAATTTGTAGACACGAACTCTAAAGAACATGTACATGACGTGCCAGCTTGAGGTTAGTCGTGACGGATGATATATCGAATGTCTGTCTCCGTTCACTTGTGACGACGCATTAATAAGCCTGGGACACAATGACGCATTCTACACAACACAAAATGTCCATCGATACATTTATTACCTGTTTTCCTTATATTTTCAAAACGAGATTCCTTTGTGTGTAATTATACCAAACTGTGCGTACCAAAACAAGTCCTATGAGAAAACGGCATTAATCAACTACAGTATGGAATTAAGACACATTAAAATGTTTTCAATAAACGAGTACATTTCACCAACGATTTTCATCTTCTTTGAAAGTATACATAAATCATGCAAAAAGACAGATTACTTTTGGTTCCTCATAGAAATACCAAAATTGATGGTGCAATGTGCGAAACAAAATACGTGATATCTTTGTCCATATAGTTTCTTCTATTGTTTAACTGTTTGGTCGTGGTATGATATGAGGCGAAATACGTTTTTTTAGATACAAATATTTTCATTTTGGGCAGGATAGAGAGCTACAACTTAAAAATTGAAATAACCTTTAGACCAAACTCCCTTCAAGAATAGGCAGCTGTAGAAATTAAGATATCTCTTTATTGTCGAAAAGATAGAAGGCACGTTTCTGCTACAGAGTTGAGTATGAAGACACGTATCTATAGCAGCTGTAGAGTTTTAAGATAGATCTTTATTGTCGCTATTGAGATCGACGACAAGTTTTTTGCTACAGAGTAAAGGTTGAAGATAATTTTCTATAGCAGCTGTAGAGTTTTAAGATAGGACTTTATTGTCGCTCTAGAGATCGAAGACAGGTTTCTGCTACAGAATAAAATTTGAAGACAAGTATCCATAGCAGCTGTAGAGCATTTAGATAAGTCTCTATTGCCGCTATAAAGATAGAAGGCACGTCTCTGCTACAGAGTTGAGTATGAAGACAAGTAGCTGTAGAATTTTTAGATACGTCTCTATTGTCGCTATAGAGATCGAAGATACGTCTGCTACAGAGTAAAGGTTTAAGACAATATTTTATAGCAGCTATTGATTTTTAAGTTACGTCCTAATTTTCGCTATAGAGATAAACGACAAATCTCTGCTACAGAGTAAAGTT
The DNA here is from genome assembly GCA_036971475.1 of Prosapia bicincta. NCBI lineage: Eukaryota > Metazoa > Arthropoda > Insecta > Hemiptera > Cercopidae > Prosapia > Prosapia bicincta. Next base: position 148,892,267 of record JBAIZL010000004.1, on the reverse strand, counting down.
AGATGACAAAGTATCCATAGTAGCTGTAGAGCTTTACGATACGTCTCTATTGTCGCTATAGAGAACAAAGACACTTCTCTGCTACAGAGTAAAGTTTGAAGACAAAATATCCATAGTAGTCGCAGAGCTTTTCGATAAATCTTTATTGGCGCTATATAGATCGAAGATACGTCTCTGCTACAGCGTAGAGTATGAAGACAACTATCTATAGCAGCTGTAGAAATTATAGATAAGTCTCTATTCCCGCTTTAGAGATCGAAGGCACGTCTTTATTAGAGAGTAAAGTTTGAAGACAAAGTAACTGTATCAGCTGTAGAGCTTTTAAATACGTCTCTATTACCGCTATAAAGATAGAATGCACGTCTGTGCTATAGAGTAGTATTTGAAGACAGGTATCCATAGCAGCTGTAAAGATTTAAGAAACGTCTCTATTACAGGCGTAAAGCTTCACAATACGTTTCCAATTGTAAGGCACGTCTCTATTGCCGTTATTGATATCGAAGACACGTCTCTGCTATAGAGTAGTGTTTGAAAACAAGTATCGACAGCAGCTGTAGAGACGATGTATGCTGCAAAGGCTTTAACACTGCATATAAATCTCAACTCACTACAAGGGATAATTCTAACCCTATCTAAAATTCATTTATACCTCTTAATATCTTGACAGGGCCAACCCTAAGGAAAGTACCTAAATAAATGGCTTGTTATGGCCCCGATAGAGAGTATGTATGCTTAACTATGTATCGACACATACGTGATTTCATACCTTCTTTCCTATCCCAGTCTAGAGAGTATGTGTGCTTCATTATATGTTCCCACACACGTAATGTCACACCTTCTTTTCTATCCCAGTCGAGAGAGTATGTGTACTTCAGTACGTGTTCCCACACACGTGATGTCATAACCTTCTTTCATATCCCAGTCTGGAGAGTATGTGTGCTTCTCTATGTGTTCCCACACACGTGATTTCATAATCTTCATTCCTATCCCAATCTAGAGAGTATGTGTACTTCAGTATGTGTTCCCACACACGAGATGTCATAACCTTCTTTCATATCCCAGTCGAGAGAGTATGTGTGCTTCAGTATGTGTTCCCACACAAGCGATGTTATAACCTACTTTCATATCCCAGTCTGGAGAGTATGTGTGCTTCAGTATGTGTTCCCACACAAGCGATGTTATAACCTACTTTCATATCCCAGTCTGGAGAGTATGTGTGCTTCTCTATGTGTTCCCACACACGTGATTTCATAATCTTCATTCCTATCCCAATCTAGAGAGTATGTGTACTTCAGTATGTGTTCCCACACACGAGATGTCATAACCTTCTTTCATATCCCAGTCGAGAGAGTATGTGTGCTTCAGTATGTGTTCCCACACAAGCGATGTTATAACCTACTTTCATATCCCAGTCTGGAGAGTATGTGTGCTTCAGTATGTGTTCCCACACAAGCGATGTTATAACCTACTTTCATATCCCAGTCTGGAGAGTATGTGTGCTTCTCTATGTGTTCCCACACACGTGATTTCATAATCTTCATTCCTATCCCAATCTAGAGAGTATGTGTACTTCAGTATGTGTTCCCACACACGAGATGTCATAACCTTCTTTCATATCCCAGTCGAGAGAGTATGTGTGCTTCAGTATGTGTTCCCACACAAGCGATGTTATAACCTACTTTCATATCCCAGTCTGGAGAGTATGTGTGCTTCAGTATGTGTTCCCACACAAGCGATGTGATAACCTACTTTCATATCCCAGTCTGGAGAGTATGTGTGCTTCAGTATGTGTTCCCACACAAGTGATGTGATAACCTACTTTTCTATCCCAGTCTGGAGAGTATGTGTGCTTCACTATGTGTTCCCACACACGTGATGTCATAACCTTCATTCCTATCCCAATCTAGAGAGTATGTGTACTTCAGTATGTGTTCCCACACACGTGATTTCATAACCTTCTTTCATATCCCAGTCTGGAGAGTATGTGTGCTTCACTATGTGTTCCCACACACGTGATGTCATAACCTTCTTTCATATCCCAGTCTAGAGAGTATGTGTACTTCAGTATGTGTTCCCACACACGTGATGTCATAACCTTCATTCCTATCCCTATCTAGAGAGTATGTGTACTTCAGTATGTGTTCCCACACACATGATGTCACACCTTCTTTCCTATCCCAGTCGAGAGAGTATGTGCGCTTCACTATATATTCCCACACACGTGATGTCATAACCTTCATTCCTATCCCAATCTAGAGAGTATGTGTACTTCAGTATGTGTTCCCACACACGTGATGTCATAACCTTCATTCCTATCCCAATCTAGAGAGTATGTGTACTTCAGTATGTGTTCCCACACACGTGATATCACACCTTCTTTCCTATCCCAGTCTAGAGAGTATGTGTGCTTCATTATATGTTCCCACACACGTAATGTCACACCTTCTTTTCTATCCCAGTCGAGAGAGTATGTGTACTTCAGTACGTGTTCCCACACACGTGATGTCATAACCTTCTTTCATATCCCAGTCTGGAGAGTATGTGTGCTTCTCTATGTGTTCCCACACACGTGATTTCATAATCTTCATTCCTATCCCAATCTAGAGAGTATGTGTACTTCAGTATGTGTTCCCACACACGAGATGTCATAACCTTCTTTCATATCCCAGTCGAGAGAGTATGTGTGCTTCAGTATGTGTTCCCACACAAGCGATGTTATAACCTACTTTCATATCCCAGTCTGGAGAGTATGTGTACTTCAGTATGTGTTCCCACACAAGCGATGTTATAACCTACTTTCATATCCCAGTCTGGAGAGTATGTGTGCTTCTCTATGTGTTCCCACACACGTGATTTCATAATCTTCATTCCTATCCCAATCTAGAGAGTATGTGTACTTCAGTATGTGTTCCCACACACGAGATGTCATAACCTTCTTTCATATCCCAGTCGAGAGAGTATGTGTGCTTCAGTATGTGTTCCCACACAAGCGATGTTATAACCTACTTTCATATCCCAGTCTGGAGAGTATGTGTGCTTCAGTATGTGTTCCCACACAAGCGATGTTATAACCTACTTTCATATCCCAGTCTGGAGAGTATGTGTGCTTCTCTATGTGTTCCCACACACGTGATTTCATAATCTTCATTCCTATCCCAATCTAGAGAGTATGTGTACTTCAGTATGTGTTCCCACACACGAGATGTCATAACCTTCTTTCATATCCCAGTCGAGAGAGTATGTGTGCTTCAGTATGTGTTCCCACACAAGCGATGTTATAACCTACTTTCATATCCCAGTCTGGAGAGTATGTGTGCTTCAGTATGTGTTCCCACACAAGCGATGTGATAACCTACTTTCATATCCCAGTCTGGAGAGTATGTGTGCTTCAGTATGTGTTCCCACACAAGTGATGTGATAACCTACTTTTCTATCCCAGTCTGGAGAGTATGTGTGCTTCACTATGTGTTCCCACACACGTGATGTCATAACCTTCATTCCTATCCCAATCTAGAGAGTATGTGTACTTCAGTATGTGTTCCCACACACGTGATTTCATAACCTTCTTTCATATCCCAGTCTGGAGAGTATGTGTGCTTCACTATGTGTTCCCACACACGTGATGTCATAACCTTCTTTCATATCCCAGTCTGGAGGGTATGTGTGCTTCAGTATGTGTTCCCACACAAGCGATGTGATAAACTACTTTCATATCCCAGTCTGGAGAGTATGTGTGCTTTCAGTATGTGTTCCCACACAAGTGATGTGATAACCTACTTTTCTATCCCAGTCTAGAGAGTATGTGTGCTTCACTATGTGTTCCCACACACGTGATGTCATAATCTTCTTTCATATCCCAGTCTAGTATGTGTGCTTCAGTATGTATTCCCACACACGTGATGTGATAACCTTCTTTCCTATCCCAGTCTAGAGAGTATGTGTACTTCAGTATGTGTTCCCACACACGTGATGTCATAACCTTCATTCCTATCCCTATCTAGAGAGTATGTGTACTTCAGTATGTGTTCCCACACACATGATGTCACACCTTCTTTCCTATCCCAGTCGAGAGAGTATGTGCGCTTCACTATATATTCCCACACACGTGATGTCATAACCTTCATTCCTATCCCAATCTAGAGAGTATGTGTACTTCAGTATGTGTTCCCACACACGTGATGTCATAACCTTCATTCCTATCCCAATCTAGAGAGTATGTGTACTTCAGTATGTGTTCCCACACACGTGATATCACACCTTCTTTCCTATCCCAGTCTAGAGAGTATGTGTACTTCAGTATGTGTTCCCACACACGTGATGTCATAACCTTCATTCCTATCCCAATCTAGAGAGTATGTGTACTTCAGTATGTGTTCCCACACACGTGATGTCCTAACCTTCATTCCTATCCCAGTCTAGAGAGTATGTGTACTTCAGTATGTGTTCCCACACACGTGATGTCACACCTACTTTCATATCCCAGTCTAGAGAGTATGTGTACCTCAGTATGTGTTCCCACACACGTGATGTCATAACCTTCATTCCTATCCCAATCTAGAGAGTATGTGTACTTCAGTATGTGTTCCCACACACGTGATGTCACAACCTTCTTTCATATCCCAGTCTGGAGAGTATGTGTGCTTCAGTATGTGTTCTCACACAAGTGATGTGATAACCTACTTTTCTATACCTGTCTGGAAAGTATGTATGCTTCACTATGTGTTCCCACACACGTGATATGATAACCTACTTTTCTATCCCTTTCTGGATAGTATGTATGCTTCACTATGTGTTCCCACACACATGATGTCATAATCTTCTTTCATATCCCAGTCTAGAGAGTATGTGTGCTTCAGTATGTGTTCCCACAAACGTGATGTGATAACCTACTTTTCTATCCCTGTCTGGAAAGTATGTGTGCTTCAGTATGTGTTCTCACACGCGTGATGTGATAACCTACTTTTCTATCCCTTTCTGGAAAGTATGTATGCTTCACTATATGTTCCCACACGCGTGATGTCATAACCTTCTTTCATATCCCAGTCTAGAGAGTATGTGTGCTTTACTATGTGTTCCCACACACGTGATGTCATAACCTTCTTTCTTATCCCTGTCTGGAAAGTATGTGTGCTTCACTATGTGTTCCCACATACGTGATTTCATACCTTCTTTCCTATCCCAGTCTAGAGAGTATGTGTGCTTCACTATATGTTCCCACACACTTGATGTCATAACCTTCATTCCTATCCCAGTCTAGAGCAGTAACTGTTCCCACACACGTGATGTCATAACCTTCTTTCATATACCAGTCTAGAGAGTATGTGTGCTTCACTATGTGTTCCCACAAATGTGATGTGATAACCTACTTTTCTATCCCAGTCTAGGGAGTTTTTATAAACCAAGCTGACTGATAGTCATAATAAAATTGCCAACAAAATATGGTGACAAACCAAGATTCATCAGGAAATTACGTGACTTGATATTGGGAAATTAACAAACGGAAGGCAGCCGAGTTAATACTGTAAGCCACATGGAGAAATATTGAGAATTTAATTTCATGCAGTTGGCAGGCCTGGCAAACCCAGTACCGAGAAATGATTAATATCCGTTTTTATTGGCTAATTCGTCGCCATTTATTGCCAACATAAGCACCAAGAGTTGCCTCGTTGAGATTAATCCAGTCATTTCAAATTGCAATTAAGTAGAAAGGAAATAAAGAAATGCAATGTAAAATGTTTGCAGAGTCCGATAAAAAAAGCAATCGGTTCTATGGTCGACAGAAACAATCGACGTTAATGTCTCGTAATAATACACACGAACTCTTTCAATTACTGGCTAAGGTTAGTTTTACCGTATATCGAAGCATTTCGTTTTTAATGGTTGAACACAACAAATTATGCGATAACGTTTACAAAAAACTAATTAGCCTGAAACTAAAGTACCTTTTGTTATTGGCTTCGTCAAGCATAAGTACGGTAACCATGTGTTCCGAGAAAGTCGGAACGGTCTCGATTTTTAAAGTTGTATCCCGAAGTCCCGTAAAATAATATGTTTGCCCCGAACTTCAGGCGTATTTCAACTTTGATACTTATAATTCTTTACCTGAAGTTGTAGGTCTATTGAAATATTAGCCCCCCGTGGCGATTACGCCGCATTCGTTTAAAATTGTCCCTTTATGCGTTAATTAAATAAATTTAAATAACACTACTGATAGATAATGATTATGGAATGGGAATACAAAGTTATAATAGCGTATTATTTATTAAATAAACGTTTAACTGAAATTATATTCTCTTTGTGCATTTCACATGAGACTTGTATACTTTCCACAGAAATTTGCAATATTTAGCCTTTAAAATCAACATTTTGCAAAACCCTATCTTAATGTACCCGAAAGTTTCAAGTCTCTACCTCTTATAGTTTCGACTCTACGTTGGTTCTCAGTCAGCCACTCAGGACAACGATTCTACTATAGATACGAGTAATATTGTGCAATGAAGTATCGGCAATACGTCAATACAATAAAATTAATTTTTATTTGCTCTTTGTTTGAATATTATACATAGTTTGTTTTATTATATTTGTTTATTAATATTTTATTATTTGCTGTTAATTTAAATTTAATTTCTATAGAGTTATTTTTGTTTGGCAATGATAACCAACGTTATTTTTTCGCCAGAAAAAAACATTTGCTGTTTGCCAAATTTAAAATTTGAAACATAATTACGATTAAAACAAATATTCTTAGGTCTTAGAAGTTTTGTTGCGGAACAGGAATAGACTATTTTTAATGATATTTATATTAAAATGTATTATTTGATAAAACTCTGATAAATCTATTCCTTTTGAGTTACTTACACTCTATTACATCCAATTATTGGCTGTCCTAATTTCGTCAAGTAAAAATATGATCACCGTATCCATAAGTGAAAACCTGAAAATCTAAGAGTGGATCCGGTTTAACCTCCCCCCCCCATAATATTACCGTATTATCCTCCTAATATATGCCTAATATATTACACGGTTGTAAAATCTCCTCAAATGTGTTCCGAACTTGTCTATTTCCTAATCTCCATATCTTTCCAAAAAACTTCAACAAATCTTTCTCCTCCTCCCTCTGTATGATTCTCTCTTTCTCCCCCTCTCTCTTCCTCTCTCCGTATGTTTCTGTCATTCACCTGTATCCATATCAATTCCTTTTCTCTCCCCGGATTTTTCTGCACCTGCTACTATTATTAACTAAACTTCAGAGCATTTAAGAAAAGACGCTTATACTCGTATATTACGATATAAATAATAAGTCAACTAGTTAGGATATGTGCTTTAGATTTCAGTCTCTATTTTTACCCTAATATATTTCCTGTGTGTGTGTGTGTGTGTGTGTATGTGAGTGAGTGTAATAGGCCTATATGTATCGGTAGTCGCTCATCTACTGTTGTTGGGTTCACCTCGTCAATGCTGGATGAGATTCTAGCGAAACGTCGGAACTGTGAATTTATGGACTGCAGAATGAACGGATGTACTCCAGATAGTAACTATTCATTATATATATATATATATATATACACATAATTAATAAAAAATTTGGTCACTACCAAGTGCGTGCGCTTTAGTTGTACATTGAGTAAGAATCTTATTTGATTTTTGACAACCAATTTAAATGTAATTTTTAATCGAAATACATAAAATAACTCTATTAACTAACGATAAAACATACCAAATAGCTCAAGAAATGGATTCAATAAAATAAATATTAATAATAAACATTATGAAAAATAAATGATACTTTGTAAATAAAATGTTAAAGTGAACTTTCATACGTCTGACATTTTTCAAACTACGTATTTTTGAAATTTTTCAGAAATAGTTAACGTGAATCAACGTATGAGGCGTGTTACTGAAACTGAAAATTAGGGCCAGCATTCTCATCTGGTGCCTTATTTAATAAAGTTTTTAAAAGTTTTCTTGACACATTGTTATACTAAACAACATGCTTAACTTCATATCCTGCGCTACTATAATGATTACTTGTTTTCTAAACACATTTAATTTGTGTTATCCCGTTTGTGATAAAACCGACCCTGTTTATGCCGTGGTACAGTCAATCTTTACGCACACAGAACGCTCCATTCATAATAATTAAATTCCTGCTCTGCCATCGCGCTGCCAAGAAGCAGATAATTTCCTTCAGATATTAATATCAAACAATCGTTTCTAGACTTGGAGAGCAGCTCCACGACGCAATTTTATTATACTCGACCTTCCACTTAATTATAATAAATATGCAACGCTAGCAGTCTGGCCGAGAGCGAGAGGAGGCCCCTCGGTGCAAGCCTTGAGATCGGCAACAGTTATTCTAATTTCTTTCATTGTTTTTGATTTTTCCTCTCCCAACCCCTCATCCGATCAATAATTCTTCCAGCGCTTCCTTTAGCACTGCTTCTTCTTATAAAATCTTCTAAATGGTTTCTTATTATTACCTGTGTTTTTAATGTATCATTTTATTCAATTCCTTCTATTAGTTCACAATCTCTCTATAGGCCTCTCTCTCTCTCTCTCTCTCTCTCTCTCTCTCTCTCTCTCTCTCTCTCTCCCTCCCTCTCTCTCTCTCTTTATATATATATATATATATATATATATATATATATATATATATATATATATATTTAATATCTAGTTCAAATTTTTAATCGTTAATAAAATACTTTTTATTCATCCACTCAAGTTTAAATACATTTTTTTTAAAGTTGCAGTGGATTACACTTGATGTTTTTTCAAATATTAATTCAATTTTAATTTTAATTTTAATTTCAAATTTTAATTTTACTTTTATATGGGAGCAAAACTCTTCAGATAAAAAGTCAAGGTATGCAATATATTTACTCCGTCCCATTTGGCTTAAAATACTTGATAACATAAGATTTCCTAAAACAGCTGATTTTATGTTATAGGTTATGTGGTAGATTAGCTGTTTTAACGTATAGGTTATGTTACTTTACTGATATAGTTATTTAATAAAAAGTAAATAAAATTAAAAAAATTGATGTAGGATTTTTTTTAAAGTTACTTATTTTTATGTTTTTGTGTGTACTTTTTTGTGTCAAGTAATTGTGTTATTTGAGACACCCGCCTCTGGCCACACAGGCCATAACGTTCCACTGAAAGTGGATCTTTACTTGTCTACCATGCTCCACCTTGCTGCATTGTCCTAACGACACGAATACAAGTATGGATATGTTCTTGATGGATGGTAGGACTGGAGTATCCTTTCATAAGACATCCGCCCCTACCACCGATGTAATAACTTCCCCCTTTGGGGGTAATTTTATCTTTTCCCAGTGGTACTTAGATATCATCCCACCTTTAATGCCATACCTACACGAAGCCGATAGACGTGCCCCTATACCCCCAGAGGAGTGTGTGTCTATTTCCCTATATGCCAGACCCAGGAGTGTTATGATCTCACCCTATTCTAGGGTTAACCAATATTCAGAATCCTTCTTTAATATCCAACACTTAAAACTGCCTAATCTATGTAAAACCTTAATTCTATTTCGGTTATCCTCTATCCCTTTCAACTGATGGCATTGTATCCCTCCTATATTACTTCCGTCTGTTGGATTATAACCCTCCTATATCTCTACTTTCTGATAGAAATCTATTGATTCTATATTTCTTCACCCTAGTGGTACTATATTTTTCCAATATCCTACTACCCGATGGAAATCTGTTCCTCCTATATCCCTACTACCGAAAGGTAATCTGTTCCTCCTATATCTCTACAGCCTGATCATAATATATCTCTGCTATATCTCTACCACTTCTTGGTATTGTATCTCTCCTATATATCTACCACCTGTTGGTATTATATTCCTACCACCTGATTTTATCCTTCGTATATTCCTACCTTCTGATGATACTCTCTCCCTCCTATATCCCTACCGACGGATGGTAATCTGTTCGTCCTATATTTCTACCATCTGATAGTAATATCTACCTCTAATATCTCTACCACCTGATGATATTTTATTCCATCTATATTCTTACCGCCCCATAGTAATCAGTCTCTCCTTTATCTCTACTACATGGTGGTACTATATTCCTATTACCTGACGGTATTTTATCCCTCCTATGTTCCTAACTTTCTGATGTTAATCTTTTTTTTCTATGTCTCTACCGAATTGTAGTAATCTATCCCTCCTAACTTACGATATTTTGTCCCTCCTATATTCTTACTACCTGTTTATATTTTATCCCTCCTATATTTCTACCGCATGATAGTATTTTATCCCTACAGCCCGATGTTAAATAGCTTTAAGTCGTTAAATAGGAAAATTGTATGTTCATATGTTTAAAAGGATTTATTCGAACTCTGTAATTGACTATTTTACCTATCTGTTTCTAAATCTATTTTGTTTGAAAAGAGCCTAGATTTTTTTAAAAGCAGTAAAAACTGAATCTAATTATTAAATTCCTAAGCACTTCAAAAAATTAAAAAATCTTTTGAAATATTTATCAAGATTATCTAATTAAACTAGTAAAAAAGTATAAAACCTTTTGATATAATTAATCAACTTAATTAGCTAATTAAAACAATATCGCGTGATTAACAAACAGCCGGCTAAACGAGATTGGATGAATGGAAAGCAAATACCCACCAAAATGAATACTCCCCGTCTGTTTCTTTCTTGCTGATTGCTTGTTTTGCAAACAAGCACATTTTTTCCAGTACCAGTTCACAATTAGCGTAATGGCGACAGAACATTGTGCATAATTCAAAACAAGCTCTTAAGTAAATAACCATTGTGAACTGGGCGTAGTCTGTTTCCATTGTTGCCGTATCTCCATTACATTAAATTCCTTAACTAGTCTATTGTTTTATTGCGAATGAAAGCGTAGAAATGGCGGCTGCAAACGAGAGCTGCAACTCGTCAACAATGTGACAACACTGTATAGTCAGTGATAGTTGAAAATATATTGTAACTTAAACAAAATATATGTTACTTAAATTCTGTTTGTTTTGTTGTTTTATAGCGATCAAGCAGTATGACTACTACCTATGAAGGATAAGTATTAATGTATATAGGTAGGATTAAGGTAAGGATGTACTGTATGCGCCAAAATAAACAGTACTGAAACTGAATCACCTGTAGTTTCAATGATGCACAACCTTCAAGAGGCGTGAGAATATTGCATCAAACCTAACGGAGGTCATGTAAAACATGTTTATACCCGAGTATAACCGATTTAGCTTCGATTTATACTTGTTTGTGTTTGTAAATCTATGTAAATAAAGTGAAATAAAATCTTACAACTGTTTCACTACTGTTTATTTTGGCGCATAAGATAATTCTGTGCAGCCACAATGCCACTGATTTAGGCTACTTAAAATCGTAAATCAAAATAGGCATAGCCTGAATGACGCACATGATATCAACACATGCTACAGAATGACTTATGTTAAGGTTAATGTAAACTTGTGTGTCGCCTAGTTGTATGAGTAACATTATACAGAGCGAAGAACTGCATTTATATTTGTAAACAAGATGTCGCTGCTAGCTTTACAGCAACACTTCTACAAACAGGCTCACGTACATACAACCTCAACACTCATTTCCTCACTGGGTAGATATGACCCCACCCACGACACACACAGACGGCCGCTGTCCTAACTGACCGCCTAGCTCACACCATATCACCAAAATAAAATATACATACTAATAAATTCTGCTTCACAGTTATGTTCCAGGTGACGCAGGGGGCACATCTCCAGGGCCACAGCTTAGCCCCAACGGAAGTACTAATTTGATTGCATGCCTTTTCAGTTTCGATTAGGCAGCAGAAGAAGAGATGCATGTCATTCCTGCCATACTAACAAGGTATCTGCAAGGTAACACCTCTCCTTATTCCTTAGCATAAGGTGATCCAAGCCCCCAGGGTTCCTGCATGATCTGTCGCGGGATTTTTCCTAGCAGGGTTTCTTTCTTGCCAGGTTTTTCATCCCGCTCTTAGCGCGACACTTTCCGTACTGTTTCATTTCACTATCTCCTGATTATCCATGGAAAGAGCTTATGACCTTGGTACATGGGCAATCATCCCGTTTCCTTCACTCGCGGTAGGGATACTAACCGCATGCGCATGTGAGACGGAGGTAGCTCGCTAGAGGTTGGCTGATCAACTACAGGAATTGGAGATGTATAGTTCTCGTAAGCTGGCGCGCGATTGATCGGTAGAAAACCTGTACTAGCCCTATCAAAAACATTGGTTTGTGTAGTACGTGTTCCATCAAAGGTCATCGCTAAGAAATTACAGATGTTGCGGTCGTTTAGAAAACTGATATAAGAAAATTTGTTCAAACCTTTATGTAAATGATCTGGTTAATATGTCAAATCAAATAAAATAATATTTATAGCAGTCTTTTGGCCTTGTCAAATCTACATTACTGTAATATATATATATATATATATATATATATATATATATATATATATATATATATATATATACTATACCTCATATTTTAATGTCTATGGAACGGTCTTTTGCTTTCCTTCCCCTCGCCTATGCTCGCCAGCTTACGAGTGACCACCTATATGTACCACATTGCGAATCTAATTGAATACTTGTGTGAAGAAACAACTGATTGAAGTATTGTGTGGTCAGACGTTTAAAAAAATATTTCAGTGCTGTGTTGTTAGATTTTTGGATCGTTGTTGGAAAGGAGAACCAAGAAGTTTCAAATACTGCTGTAAAGATTCTTATTGCGTTTATAACTACATACATATGTGAATGAGGGGTTTCGAGCTTAACATATATAAAAAGTACAGAAACAAGCTTAATGTTGAAAACAATTTAAGGTGTACTTAACAAAAGTTGATCATTGAGGAGCTATGTAAAAAAAGCAAGCTTATCCTTCTTATTAATTTTGTGTAATGCGCTTCAAATATATTTCCAAATATATTGAGATTATTTATGTAAAAAGTGTTTTTAAATTAACCGCCCCCTCCCCCCCCAACAAGGAGATACGCCAAATTTAAATTTTTCATTCAGTGGTACAGTCTTTGAAAAAGATTGAGAGCCCTTGGTCTACAGCGTACCACAGATAAACTAAAGCAATGTAAACTCTTTAAAGGTTGTGAGTTCGATGCATTGTAATTTCTTCAAATAATTTCTTGTGATTTGTCAGGACGAGCCAGCGTATAACGTCAGTGACCGGGGTAAAAGTGAGGAATTGAAGCTCAGCCCGTATGGCCCAAACAAGACCCCTCTTTCTTCTTCCCTCAGCTATGTTGATAGTAAAAAAGAAATAATATTGAAGGTTAAATTAACGTCTTCCCGATGATTTGGACACGCCAAATTCGCGGCCTGTATTTAGCCAACGCGACACAAATTCCGCCATGTTTTCGATAACCATTATCGTTTTGCCATGGGCACGTAGCCGGCCACGTGTGTCGTGTCAGTGCGTACGTGACTCGTCACGAGTCGGGCTAACCCTTCTGCATCCGTGGCAAAGCCGTGTAATAACTTAATTGTCGATTTCCCATAATATCGGCTGCACGTAGGCGGTCTGGGGAAACCCGCTCGAATAGTTACATCTGTTTAGATTGGTAAAATCTGTTTTCGTAACAAAGTATGACGTCAGAGTTTAAGTTAGAATTATTAGGCACTAACTGAAAAATGTTCTGACAATCGGAGTAACTTTAATAGCCACGTCTACAAAATTTTAAATTGAGAACAACTTTTAACACTGCGTATTGAAAAATTACCTAATTACTTTTAATGAGATAATAAACAATAATACAGAATTTTTACATTTAACACCATAATTTGGATTACAAATAACAAATTAAAACTAATTAGGTCTGCAAAATTGTCAATGAATATCGCCAAAAATATGAATGTATACATTTGTCATGAGTCTGGCTTCCATGAAATCTTCATATAAAGTTCTATTAACTTATTTATTTTATTTTTAGCTATGGTATTAGTTTTCATTAAAAATACTATCTCTTCTAATGCACAGAAACGTATTTCCGTCTAATCCGAGTTTTCGATATTTCGAGTGGACCTCTGTCCCATAATCTACCTCAAATTATGAAAAATCTTCTGTATTGGAAAAACCCCAATACCACAAAAATAATCAAAAATAACTAATATTACAAGTTACCTAAGATTAAAGCCTTTTGTACATTTTGATGGCCATGTCATTATCGTCATCCTGGCCACTAGGTCTGCCTAGTTTATTATTGTATTATGATTTGTAATTTGTAAAAAGACGCCCTAATGACGACGACATGGTCATCGAAATGTACATAAGGTTTAACCTTAGGTAACTTGTAAAAATAGTGTAGGAGTATATTGATTATTTTTGTGGTAAGGGGATTATCAACATTTTTATTGTAATATTGTACCACTGTGCTCTTGATATTGTATAACTTCATCATCATCGTTATCATCATCATCATCAGTGAGTACAACCACACATATTCCCAACTTTTTTTTTTAAAAAAAACGTTAAACTTCCCGATGATGATGGTGACTTGAAATTGAAACGCGTACGACAAGACAAACTGATTGTTGGTTGATCCCCATTATTATTCAATTATTAGATTTTGATTAGAGGATAGAGATTTTATACTCATTTTTGCGATGGAGTTCTATCTGTATATCAGAGTATTTTAAATTTTCTACAAATGTTTTTTTCTAAATCTTTTAGGAACTAAAGAGGCTATTTTGATTTATTAAGGTCTATAGGATTTATATAGTTATCTAGTTTCATTGTATGTATTTAATGTTAGCAGCTGTTGTTCGTTTGTACGGTTGTTACTGGTATTATTTTTTAAACTACCAGCTTTTTCAGTTTCTAAGAAACAGCATGCAAGCTTCGTGAATATTTGAGTAGATTTTACTGGCTTTTCTAGCATTACAATATTTTCTTTAGTTGATACGTATTAGAAACTGCCCTTTTCGAATCTTAAATTAGGCGATGATATCCATGTTTGGTTTATCGTCCTTCAAAAAAAAAAAAAAAAAAAAATCGAATCTGAAGTAGGATCTCCTAACAGAAGTGAAGATGAGTATATTAAGAATTCAGATGGCGACGAATCAAAAGGCAGAAACCATTCCTGAAAATGCCTTAAAGGAATTTTTTTTTAAATATGTAAACTATACTTTTATTGAAATATCAGATACTACATAATAAAAGACCTAATAAAAGCTTACTAAAAACAAAAAAAGTTTAAAAAAAAAATAATAATAAAATGAAGAAGGAAAGAAAAAAACGGAAGGAAAATAATAATTGAATGTTCATTTACTGAAGTTTTATTAGAGTTCTCAACTTTATATTGTGGTTAAACGAAACCATTTTAATTACAAAACAGCAATTCTCATTAAATAAGCTATTGTTAACAATTACAACAACAGTTACACGAACGTCACAGTGGCGCAGTTTTCCGAATTTTTATTCCTATATTTAAAAATATAAATTTCGAAGAATCCTTTCAGTTGGTCATAAAATATATTAAAACAGAATTATTGGCACATTTGGCTGTTGTAAATCAAATTGTGACTTGAAATTTTCAATATATAACGTGATTTGCCATTCAGAGCACAACTGCACCGCATAGGGGGAGGAATTTCATATCCAAGCCTCTGCTCCCAAGATAACATTAAGCCAAGCAAACAGTCTTATTAATTTATTTCCTCGATTACATTTTTTAAAAAATCAATACATATTTCTTCGAATAGCTTATTGGTTTTCTAAATAAAACTCCCAAAGAAATTTAAATTTATTGTGCATTTAGGAATAGAGTTAATGAAAAGTATTATGTGGTATAATATGTGGTATTTGACTTTTAAAAGAATCGAAAAAGAGTAATATAAACAAACAAAAATTTTTAAAGTAGATTCCTACTTAGATCAACAAAGAAAAAATGTATTTTAGTTACTATTTATTAAACAATTACTCGTCGTCAATTATTTTAAACCAAATTGGATGGCATAACCATATCGCATACCTAACCCTTTTTGTGAAAAGTTTTCCTCCCATATAAAACTAAAATTAATTCATTAAATTTAATTAATAATTTAATATTTGAAAACACGGTATTAACATCACGTGTCATCTACAAGTTAAGAAAAAGTTTTTTGAACTTGAATAGACAAATAAAAGGTATTATTAAAAATTTGAACAATATAGGGACAGTGTATAGTAATAGAAGTGATTCATTAACAGATTAAACAGCTGCCTTAACCGATACAGGGGAGATAACCTTCTTTGGTTCCGGTAGAGAATAGGATATTTCGTCCTCCCAAAAGCAAGTGATTTCCCCCACTCTTATCGCACTGAGCTTCATGTGACTTTCTTAAATGGAACTGTGTGTTACCCTTAAATCTATCGTTCTCATTCCAACCCTTACAAGATTGTGTAACGTACAGACACCTTCCTACGGCTCCGAAAAAGCGCACGTCAGCATCAAGTTAACGACCGTCACAATTTCTCCCAGTTTTTGTAGCAAATAACTTCACGCAGCACCCTTTGGCCAAAGTCTACCTTTTTCATTTCATCCCTTACAAGGGGGATTATCGTGAGGATAGCCGAATTCGTCCGATCTGTCTGAAGTCCCAAGTAGAGGGGCCTAACTGGTCCGATGGTTCGCGTAGGTCGAACTGCTCCAACGGAAACAAGCATGAACAAACTTTAGAAATAATTATTAGGTTAGTTTAGGTTAGATTGAGTTAGGGTAGGTGATAACACACTCAACATAGAAAACATCGTACACTTTTTCTGCTCACTATTAACACCCAACGTGACTACTAAGATGAGAACTGGCTTTTAGCAGTGAGTGTAGGGGGTGAGGTGCTGATGGGTACTTGGGTAACCCTTCCGGGATCTCCTGCCTCTACCTGCTTACTAACCATCTCACCACTTCAACCGTGACCATTTCTTAGGCAACAAAAATATGACTTTAATATTTGGACCATCGGACCGGTTCGGTACCACCCATTGTTGGGAAACCTGCCTATTACCCCGATATAGAGCAGGTCTACTTCAAATATGCAACCCTTTCCGAAGCAAGAGGCGCTTTGTGGGGAAGATTACCCTTAGTTCCAGCAATGAGTAAATTAGTGAAATATCATCAGTTGCGCCAAGAAGCTTCATGTTACTGCCTCATCCCTCCATCTATTGTTGCTTATTTAAACAAGGCGGTGTATTGTGTAGATTTATACCATGTGCGCCAAAATAAACATTTGTAAGATTTTATTATATTGCGTTTTATTTTATGTTTACAGTTTTATAAACAAATACAAATAAAAATAGTCTAAATCGGTTAGACTCGGGTATAAACATGTCCTATATAGCCTTCGTTTAAATTGAGGTAACACTTGTACAGATCTTGAAGGTTTTGCATCATTTTGGAGGAGAGGGGTTGTTCATGCTCGTTATAGACATGGTTATTTTATCCTGCAGTTGGACAATGGTGGGTCATCACCGAAATTCTTCTCTTTCATCATTCCGCAGACGTAGGCGTCAGTTGGTGTAAGATCGGGAGAGTGGGCTGCGTAATGAAAATTTGTTCTAAGGGAGATGAGACGGATGCCAAAAGTTTCTTGGAGGAGAAGAATGTTGTCTAAGGCAGTACGGCTGGTTGCGTCATCCTGCTGGAACCATTGTGAACGAAAAGCTAAGTTTTGGGCGCAACAATTTCTCCTTGAGCTTTTCTATAAAGCGACCAAGAACGACTCTTTATCTGACAGTATTCAACTACAGCAGTATTGTTTATTTTGGCGCATACTGTATAATTCCAATAAGGAGTAGCCTATGTCTCCTCTTGGATGGTTGTCTGGGAGCCAAGATAATTCTCCTTAATCGTTACATTCTAATCCTGACTATAAATCGTCCATTTAACAACCTCGATTGTCCCCTTAAAAATGCAACAAAACGAATCTCGCAACCAGAATCTATCCGGTAGAAGACAGGAACAGCAATGCCAGGTTCTAAATTCGCATCGAAAAGTTTCTAATATCAATGCAAATAGAACGTATTAGCGATGCCTAAAGACAAGGCAGACAGAGGACGTGGTTTCTCAACCGGAAAGCCAGTGAGCCAGGAGGCCCCAGCTGGAACAACGCCCTGTTCACAGAGACAATGGAAGCTTCATTAAGACAATTTGCAACAATCACATAAAGCTGTAACCCCACTTACAAGTCACGGAATGTCCTGTGTGGGTCTGTACGGTCGTTGCATCTGCGCCGTAAATCCTCGACGTAGGCCAGACGGCGGTGAATATTTCTACCACGGGTAAAACTGTCAAACTGTATGCAGAACGCAGCCGTTTAACCGCTACGGAATTGTGTTTCATATTTTGTTTTATAAATCTCTATTACGGAATTATTTTCATATTTGTTTACCAAAATCTCTTCCAGATACGTTTTCGTTACTGACGCTAAGGCCGCTCTCAGTGCAAACAACAACCAATAGAGAAATCAAACTTTCTTTTAATACTAAAAGAAAATTTTAAAAATTGGCACTGTTTAAGAGAAAAAGTAAAGTTTTTATGAATTTTTTTTACAATAAAATTAAATATTCATTTAATAACTATTTGTTCAAGTCAGTCTACGGATAAAGAAATATTACAGCACACTTGCTCTATATTCAGACAGTCCTTCTTTGTAGGTCACGTTTCGAAACATACAGCCCATCCTTAGAAGCACTAATTTGAGATAGAAATCACGTCAAGGTGAATGAAAAATTTCCAAATTTTAAATTTACAAAATTAGCATTTTTGTGGTTCAGACAGGATGTTTATTGGTTCCTCAAAGGGTATTATAGGATTACGGATATATGAAGACTCAAGATAATGCCATAAACCTCATGACTCTAGAACTCAAAGGACTAATAATAATACCCTAACTCGTGACTCCTCCATTCGGATGACTAATAACTCTCAAACTCGTGACGCTTCCATTCAGATGACTAATAATACCCTAACTCGTGACTCCTCCATTCAGATGAATAATAACGCCCAAACTCGTGACTCCTCCATGCAGATGACTAATCACTCCCAAACTAGTGACTCCAGCAATCAGATGACTAATAATACCCTAACTCGTGACTCCCGCAATCAGATGACTAATAATACCCTAACTCGTGACTCCTCCATTCAGATGACTAATAATACCCTAACTCGTGACCCCTGCAATCAGATGACTAATAACTCACAAACTCGTGACGCCTCCATTCAGATGACTAATAATACCCTAACTCGTGACTCCTGCATTCAGATGAATAATAACGCCCAAACTCGTGACTCCTCCATTCAGATGACTAATAATACCCTAACTCGTGACTCCTCCATTCAGATGACTAATAACTCCCAAACTCGTGACCCCTCCATTCAGATGACTAATAATACCCTAACTCGTGACTCCTCCATTCGGATGACTAATAACTCTCAAACTCGTGACTCCTCCATTCAGATGACTAATAATACCCTAACTCGTGACTCCTCCATTCGGATGACTAATAACTCTCAAACTCGTGACGCCTCCATTCAGATGACTAATAACACCCTAACTCGTGACTCCTCCATTCAGATGAATAATAACGCCCAAACTCGTGACTCCTCCATTCAGATGACTAATAATACCCTAACTCGTGACTCCTCCATTCAGATGACTAATAACTCCCAAACTCGTGACTCCTGCAATCAGATGACTAATAATACCCTAACTCGTGACTCCTCCATTAAGATGACTAATCACTCCCAAACTCGTGCCTCCAGCAATCAGATGACTAATAATACCCTAACTCGTGACTCCCGCAATCAGATGACTAATAATACCCTAACTCGTGACTCCTCCATTCAGATGACTAATAATACCCTAACTCGTGACCCCTGCAATCAGTTGACTAATAACTCCCAAACTCATGACGCCTCCATTCAGATGACCGAGACAAATGACAAGTTTACTAATTTGTAGTTTATTGAAGCTTTCATAGAAATGCAAGGTTTTAGTACACAAATGACCGCCTTCCAAAACAAAATATCAGTGGTACAAATCTGATAATTTTATTAAAAAATGACTCTATACAAACCTGTGTAATAACTTACTGAAAGGAAAAGCAGTAAAATACCATCCAACAATGTACTAGAGGGAAGGCGTACCTTAAAAGGTCATTAGAAGACCAAATAGGCTGGTTTGAGGAGATTAACTTTTCCGTTTTATAGTTCTTGTGTCGTAGATATCTCAATTTGTAATTTGCCGTGTATCTTTAATCTCCAAGCAATCTCAGCGTGTCTTACAGTCTACATTTTCAATTAATAACACTCGTTAGTCGTGTCCACAACATGAGTCTTAAAGTTTACTGTCCACCTGCCTCTCAGTACCCATAGCTCTTCCACACGTTGTCGTTTACTACCTTGAACCATCAAACTGCTTTCTTTTTGGTTATTTGTCTCATAATCCCATCTGATCCCTCAACGGGTCTCTCACGAGTATGTCTTTTTCATCGACCTTTCTTCTGCTAAGCTCTCTCTCTCTCTCTCTCTCTCTCTCTCTCTCTCTCTCTCTCTCTCTCTCTCTCTCTCTCTCTCTCTCTCTCTCTCTCTCTCTCTCTCTCTCTCTCTCTCTCTCTCTCTCTCTCTCTCTCTCTCCTTCCTCTCTCTCTCTCTCTCTCCTTCCTCTCTCTTTCTCTCTCTCTCTCTCTCTCTCTCTCTCTCTCTCTCTCTCTCTCTCTCTCTCTCTCTCTCTCTCTCTCTCTCTCTCTCTCTCTCTCTCTCTCTCTCTCTCTCTCTCTCTCTCAATGCACTATAAGGAACCATACAGTTATTCACTCTCTACCATACTAGACTACTCCTATATTCATACACCCTCCTGACATTTATTGTTCTCACTGTAGTATTCTTCTTATCGTAGTCTTCTTCTTACTACAGGTCTCTATAATTTAAGTGTTGATATAACTTACTTGTTTTCCGTTCAATCACCTTTTTCTTCTACCTATCTCCAATTGACAGTGTTATTACTTAGAAAAGTACTACCATTTAAAGATGTCATTTTTTTAAGGTTTCTAATCCAATATCTCTTTCTTTTTCTACGCATGAGCTGGTGTACAAAGGTAGAATATCTTTAAACAAAAATCTTGAATCGAGCACGGGGACGTTCGGCTGTATTACAATTATATACATGTTTTAACTCAATGGCAGTGTAACAGTTGAAGTCTTTACATGTGTACAATAGAGTTAGAGACCTGTTGGGAACATTAAACAAACGTCTCACACGTTACGGAGACTTGAATGCGCTGTTACACTACGACGTCCTTAAGCAGAAAGCAATATGTGGAAACATATCTGCAAGGAGGGGACATTTCCCCTCTATTCGCTTCGCATGTGCTTTGAATGTCAAATCTGACTTCCGTTAAAGGTGATCGTTTTAGAAATTGGGTTCTTATTTCTCTGTTCGTTCTGTTTCGTTTTCCATTCATCCCATCTTCAGATAGGAAGGCAGTGATGCTCGCCTCAATACCTTCTTTAAATATACACTGGTCTGTAAATATTCAAAGCTACGATTTAACAAAACAATGCAACAGCATTGGATTAAGATATCCTATTATTGTTTTAAAAACTTATTATTATGGGTTAATATAAAAAGATTTAAATAATAAAGTAAAACCCATCTGAAAATTACCCGGACGTCATCTTTGCGAAAAGAAAAAATATACCAGGTGATGCAGACAATTTTCATGAAACACAGAGAAGAAATACTTGCCTCAAACGCTTGAATACTACCCTCAAACGTGGCCTAAATATTTCAAGGAAAGGCCCATTTAATCTCACATCACGCACCACAAGAAACTTCATAATATTAAGGTTTTTTTATAAAACAAAACCATAATTTATACATCAATACAATTTTCAGGTTAATATAGGTTTCTTTAAACCACATACAAAAGTTTATCAAAGCGTGTAAACTTTAAAGTTTAAGGAAGCAAAATTTGGATGAACGAGATACAAGAGTCTATTGGTATCAGAAAGCAAGAACAACAAGAGACGGAGACGTCAGCTGAGATACAAATACCTTTGCACCACGTATATTGTAGCCTGACAGTATTTTGTTTTATAAAGAAACCTTTATTATAGTTATATGTGTGTTGTAAAGTGAGATATTTTTGGAAATAATCAGCAGAAATTCAATAAGCAGAGTAGCACTATAGGCTGCAACATATACATACCAACTAATACATATACAACTAATGTATAACTAACAATACCCTCAATACCACAATAAAATCAATTAATAAATCAAATAATTAACAAATTACATACAATCAAGAACGTTTCGATGACAAAATCATCATAATAATGTATAACTACATTAAAGTATCAAAACAAAGCGTGTTTACAAAGAGTTTATTTTGTAACTTTTAAAGCGACTTCATACTTTCGTTTTTTTCGAAACCTACAAAAAAGTATATCTACTTAACTATGTTAACTAGTTTTGACAATAACAGCTTAACAGCCATGACAATAACAAACAATAATTGTCAATATGGCTTCAGAACATGTTTATGATTCATTTTATATGCTTTGTATTCAGGGTGGGCAATGTAAATTTTTACCAGCATTATGAACACCACGTTTGGAGGGAATTACATTTTTCCAAAATTGTAAACTTTTGGGCGTGGGCGAGAGTTTTCATAATGTTTTTTTGAATCTCTGATGACTTTCTTCGTCGCCCGGTATAATTTTTCGCTAAAATCGAACACATTTGAACTGAAAATAAATACCTGATTTCATCTCAATGGATCCAGTATTGTTTACGTGATTGAGTAATACACATACAAACAGACACCATTAGATTTTTATATAATAGTATAGATTAGTTCCCAAACATATTAAACTATAAACTTACTGATTATTGCCTTGAAAACCAAGGGAAGGAAAAACTTCTGCTGTATCATAAAAATTGCAAAGTATAACTTGACTAACCTAGAAAGATGAATAACAAACAAATACTATCAGATGTTTAAATGTGTTTGAAAGTGACTGTTACAGATGAGTATCAACTGATTAAGTCAAGTTAAGTATTAAATAGAGTATAGAAAATGGAGTGTAAGAGGGTTTCCAAGTCCGTGGGTCGGAATTTCTAAATAACAATATCCCTATATGTTAACCAGGGAGCCTAAGAATGTCTATGTATAATTTCAGCTCAATGGGTAAACTATTTTTTACGTGATTGAGTAACACACACACACACAACATTAGATTTGTATATATTAGCATAGACATTTTGATATAATTATTGGGATTTAATTTCAGTAAATAAATTTCACCCCAAATACGAATACAAATATACGTCAACCCCCTACTCTACTAACAAATTAATAAAACCTCCTAATCCAAAAAACATATTTATGCCCTAATGTACATTTCGATTGCAAAGCAATCATCTTCAGAGGAAATTATTACAAGACTAACTTCTTCTAGTAGGCCTACTGATAGTCTTGTAGTAGTTTTCTCTGAAGATGATTGCTTTGCAATCGAAATGTAGGGCCTACATCAGGACATAAATAAAACGTTTTTGTCTTTCAAGAAATTGTATTTATTTCTAACTAGATTTAATACTTTTGAGTAAACAATCAAGGACTAAACTGGTGGTTAACAAATTGTCCTTCCAACACTGCAGAGTGTAGACGGCGTTACTTTCCCACCGACAAGGACGGCGATACAGTGCGCAATCTTAATTAGATCACGCCACCTCCCCTTCGCTTCCTTTATGTACTTTGGTTTCATCTGAATCATTTTCTGGTGTTTTCATTTTGCCAGATGAAATGTCACAAGTCAGCAAGGTTTTATATCTATTTTAAGCGGCCGAGTTGTTTCTAATTTCAAGACCGGATTACGTTCAGGAAAGCAATAAAGGCCGGTTTTATCTGCGGAAAGTGAAATGTAATTAATTCCAGAATGGGTTCTTAAAGTGGCCAAGCTCTTCGCTCGTTTACCTGGCTTAGAGACAATTAAAAACGCAATTTATATGATAACAAAGTAACTGGTGTTAGGATTAAACCTGGACCAGTTACATAGCATCAGGATGCGTCGTATCAGAGCTTCCGTGTTCCACAAAAAGACCTGAGTTAGATCCTTACCGAGGTCAAATAATTTTCTTTCAAATGTTATCACAAGCAATGTTAGTTTCGGATAATAGCGGTAACTAACAGCCAGACCTGTATGTAGGTGTCACATATTTGAGACTGGTCTTTTTCTGGCGTATCAGCGTTTAGTGATAAACATAAAATCTTTTTCTTAAACTTGAAGGCGAAATATATGTAAATATATATGTTTATAGGATTTATTTAGTTCTCAAGTTGTATTTCGTTTTAAGTGTTTTTCCCTTTATAGTCATTCTACAACTATTTTAATAATAGCTACCCTCGTTATTTTTTAAATTACTTTTTTTTTAATTACTATCTATATATTGTCAGCTTTGTAAGATTAAACACATAGTAGTGTCGTTTGACGTTTTTGTAGGGATTTTTAAATAAAACATCATCTGGTGATGACTCATTAAAAGTCAGAAACCAGTCGAAAAATAATCTTGAAGAAGCAAACAAAATTGTAAAACTACTATCTATATATTTTCAGTATCCTTAAATGAAACATGTGTTAGTTTGGCTTGTTAATAGCTTTATTTATAAAAACAATCATCTCATGATGACGTACTAAGTCAGACACTATTTGAAAATTATCTGAAAGAATCATAAGAAATTATAAATATTATAACAAATAAACCTTCAGTGTCCATAAAGAAAGCACGTTCGTTTCACTTTTTTTTAAATAACGGTTTTAATAAGGTTTTTAATAACCTTCTAACAATGATGTATTCAAAGTCAGAAACCATTTAAAAAATTATCCTGAAGAAAACAAAAAAAATATAAAAAAATACTACACATATACTTTTTACTTATTACACTTTGATATTAATTGCGACCAGACATTTTCTTAACTATAAGTTGTTAAATTGTTAGCTTACACTTGGAGGAAACATTTTGTCTTCTTCAGTCTTGACTTCTTCATCCTCATATTTTTTCCGCTAGGATTGTTGCAGTTGTGCTTTTTTGGTACCAATTTTCAGCGTCCAGATGTGTAGTCTACATGTAGTGTCCGTTTGGATTTTAAATAGGTTATTTTTATAAAAACAAGCATCTGCAGATGATGTGTTTAAAAACAGAAACCAGTTGTAAACATTATTTTAAAAAATATGAAAAAATATGTTTGACTACAGGTTTCTGGCATTCCTAACGTTTCAGTATTCTTCTCTGTTGACGCGTTTCGGAGTTACTCCATTTTCAAACTGAGTACGATTTAAATTTTGAAAATCGAGTTACTCCGAAACGCGTCAACAGAGGAAAATATTGAAACGTTAGGAATGGCAGAAAACTGTACTCAAACATATAGAAATTTTCCTAACAGAAATGAAGATGAGTATATTGATATGAAAAAAGTAACATATTTACTAGAAGTATGCATACAGACGTTTCTTTTACTCATAACGTTGTTAATCATGGCGATCAAGGGAACTTTTACGTAGGAAAAAAAACGAATAATAGTGACGATGATACCAGTAAACCCTCAAGGTTAACAATGAAGATAATATGGGCGGCCATACTTGTGAGGACAGGTACTTCTGGAGATTTAAATGCACTAATAAGTCTAGTCGCCTCAGTTGCAGTTAATGTAATGTTTTTCTAGGATAAGTTCCGCATATTAATAGGATCTGTTATTTCGGTCACATGTTATGATTGTATTTATATATCGCCAGTTATGAAGTGAAGCCAAGATAGAGTGAGAAAGGCGTTTCGCGTTTAGAAGACGAGAGATATGCGCAGCAATGTAATAGAGTACGTGGCCCAACGAAGACAAATGCTCTAACTGCCCTTTGAATATTTTATGTATGGTGACCTCAATAACACGACAACAATTGTGTACTGATACGTTCGCACTGCTTAACAAATTAACGTTGCCACGAATAACTCCTCACTGTAAGCACTGCACGTACCTCTAAGCTCTCGCGTTTATTTTACTGGATAGGGATGGTCAATCCAGTGACTTTAACGGATCGGTAATTTTAGTGACAGCGCCAGGTTTGGATCAGAACTTTTACCGATGACAAGGGATACTGAGACAGCTCTGAATGTGCCAATAACAGGCAGGCATACTATACTGGAGAAATGATTCCATACTTAGCTTTTATCTTTTTTGGAAAGCTCATTTGATTTAAATATAAATTCCTAGGAAACTAAGAAAAAAACTACCGAGTGCGAAATAGCGTCTACTGTACACAACACTGTCACTATATTGAAACCTGTCAGCGACATTTTGCCCAATCACAACAGAGATAAGCCCACCCTCTCCCCTTCAGTAAACGACACTGCACGAAAATTGGCGCTGTGAGCCAAACGGTGACAGAAGACCCAGTGACTGAGACAAATCAACCAATGGCAGCCTTTTCATCCAGTGACAGCGATGAATTAACCATTCACAGCCGATTCATCCAGTGACTGCGACATTTGCCCAATCATAACAGAAACAACTTCCGACCGATCCATTGCACTGGAACTGGCATTTTCCATACTTTGCCACGTGTATCACAAGCGACAAACGAATATCAGTGACAAGTTACCGTGACAGAAAATATCGTCCACCCCTAGAACTGGACAGAAACACCTCTTCACTCCGGATAAGAGCACGGTGTTCTACCCACACGAAACCGTGTCTAATCTTTATCTCTAATTTCGTCTAATCTTGCCTATCCTCCTTTATAACCCCGATAGACAGAAGATCTTCTTTAGGTAGGCGTTGTTAGGGAGAACGTTGATTTAAAAAAAAAGTACAAATAGGATATTTAAAGAATTCCGTACAGTAGAGTCTCGAGATTCCGAGTCCCGATATTCCGAGGTTCCGTTAAAGTCGAGCCTATTTCTATTTCAGACTATTTTATCTGTTAAAAAAAAAATTATAATTATTAATTGTTAGACAATGCACCGTCGCATCCCGATGAAGATCAACTGTGTTCTGATACAAGCCTAATCTGGTTGATGTATCAGGGTGTTCTGGAATGTATGAAATAAATACATACGTTACATTTTCTCTTGGAAGCGACGAAAGGGAAGAAAGCATTGTAAGGAAGTTGTACTGGAGAGCCGAATCATGGAACGAAACAAAAAAGAAACATCAAATAAGTCGTGGGAAAACGTCCTGAGTCATTCTGTTGACTGTGACATTGATCCACAAGAAGAAACAGATTTAACATTTCTTATCAATAAATTTCTAGGTGGTGAAAATGTCTATGATACGGGCGTACGTCAATGTATGAGTAAGGACACTTCTTGGAAACTGCACTATGCTATATTGAACAACAGACAGACACCACGCTAACAGATGTGCTTCTGCTAAGACGTCTGCGCGACACCACAGCATGTAAACCATCTGATAAGCAGACGCAGAAGACACTTTATAACTTTTCCAACAAATTTAGCAACCGTGATGAACAATTTATTCCAAAGCAACATTAAATTTATGTAAGTACTGTAATCAATAGAGTTCTACATACGTATTTGTGCATTCTGATTTATAGTATTAGGGTTCATTAGAAGCCATATTTTTCCTAATGCACAGGAACGTATTTCCGTGTAATCCGAGGGGTTCTCGGTCCCATCGAGGCTCTACTGTATTTAGTTTAACTTTAGGCTAGTAACCCTACATTTAAAGCCGATAGATATCTGATTTTCTCATTACTGGTCAGCGTATTCTTACCTTTCAGAAAGAGTCACTCATTACAATCATTACAACTGAATAAAAAAAAATTTGAATGTAAATTTTTATAGCGATGCTTTCAAAAACTTATTTAATGTACATTAACACATAATGTCACGTCCATATTTCCGTCAGATTAATAGCGTCAGTATAAATTTCATCAGGTTACGCTAATAGTCAACTCAAACGGAATTAAATGACTCATGCAACAGCTGATTTCAAGTTGTTACACCGTAATACAACTGTTTTAAGACGTAGTTTATGTTACATTATTTATTGAACATTGTTAAGGAAAACGTTATTATTAAATAGTTTGATAATTTAATAAAAATATTTATTTATTTAATTTTGGATAAATCTAAATACAAATATTCAATGGAACGATAAGTAATATTTTTTTAATCCGATTTTTGAAATGAAAACATTCTTAAACGCGTCTGATAACATATGTTTATGTGATTTTCAGTTTCTCATTACGCAAAATTAAATGTTTACTTCAGTTGAAAATTTCTGTAGAGATTGCTATAAAAGTTTTCACTTTTGTCGGCTCTTTCCTGAAAGCCACAACTTATTATTTTTTGGTCAAGGTAACAATCCTTTTGTTAAACCCATCTGACTCCGTAAACTAGATTCTGTTTAAAGAATGGTTTCTTAAGAACAATATCGTTGCTAAACCTATCGCTAAATACATTTTCCTTTTACAAATAATGATAAATGGTGGTTTCATTGAAGTACATTTCTGCTCTATCCAAGGACTCAGGCATTGTTATCTTAAACCCCAAACGGTGGGTTGCGATCCATTAGTGGGTCATGGAAGGGTTTCAAATGGGTTCCGACTCAATCTTAAAACTATCAGAAACCAAACAATAAACCATCAGAAAAGGTAAAAAAATCGAAGCAAATCGAATTGTATTTTAATATTGCATTCTTTTAACATATTTTTATGCTATACTTCCGTAAAGCAATAAAAAATAAAACGCACAAACATTTAAATAAACAAGTTATATATATAAAGAAGGGATACGATACAAATATTGCTTTTTAGTCCCGCATGAACCGTTAGATCGTGGAAATATACCTATAAGGAGAGGTGGCTCGCTAGCTGTAAGTGATTGGAAACCACTGCTTTAAGCCAACGGCGAGAAGAGACCATCATCTGCTCCAACGTTGCACTTTACAGAACACCTATACTATGATATATGGAAGCTTTGACGATTGGTTCTTACAATGCACCACCAGAAACCTCTCGACGGATAGAAAAACACTACCAAAAGATCCTCCTACACTCACTGGCAAAGGCGTTAACAAGCGTTTAGTTGAAATATAAATTAACATAAGGTAATTATACATGGGAATATTATCTATCACCCATAATTAACAGATTTCCATTGAATATAATTTTCAATTTTCTCTCCAGTTTATTTTTACCCGGTTAATTGCCCGCATTATTTGGCCATGTGTTACAGCCTATAATTAAATTTATGAAGACATTTCTATTTGATAAAGCCATAATAACCCCAATGAATTTTTAATTTGTAGTTTATTTGAGCTTTCGAAGAACGGTTTTCGTACATACACCGATCACTTTCTGATACAAAACATCTGTGTTATATTATTATATAAATAAATCTGTGGTAAATTACTGAATGGAAATGCAGTGAGGAAATATCCAACGATAGGCCACAAGGAGCAACATACCTTACAAGGTAATTACAAGACAGATTGGGCTGTTTGAGACAATCAACTTTTCCGTTTCACAGTTCTTGTGTCGTAGATATCTCCATTTGTAATTTGTCGTGTATTTTCATGTTTACCGCGTATAATCCTCACGGCAGTTTCCGAGATCTTAAAACCTCCACGGCGGCCTCTGAGATCTAACAATCTCCACAGCGGTCTTCAAGATCTAACAATCTCCACGGCGGTCTCCGAGATCTTACAATCTCCACAGCGGTCTCCAAGATCTAACAATCTCCACAGCGGTCTCCAAGATCTAACAATCTCCACGGCGGCCTCCGAGATCTAACAATCTCCACAGCGGTCTCCAAGATCTAACAATCTCCACAGCGGTCTCCAAGATCTAACAATCTCCACAGCGGTCTCCAAGATCTAACAATCTCCACGGCGGTCTCCGAGATCTTACAATCTCCACGGTAGTATCTGAGATATAAAAATCTCCACGGTGGTCTCAAAGATCTTCCAATCTCCGCAGCGGTCTCTAATATCTTACAATCTCCACGGCGGTCTCCGAGATCTTACAATCTCCACGGTAGTATCTGAGATCTAAAAATCTCCACGGTGGTCTCAAAGATCTTCCCATCTCCGCAGCGGTCTCTAATATCTTACAATCTCCACGGCGGTCTCCGAGATCTTACAATCTCCACGGTAGTATCTGAGATCTAAAAATCTCCACGGTGGTCTCAAAGATCTTCCAATCTCCGCAGCGGTCTCTAATATCTTACAATCTCCACGGCGGTCTCCGAGATCTTAAAATATCCACGGCTGTATCCGATATTTAAAAATCTCCACAGTGGTCTCTGAGTATTTTAAATCTCCACGGCAGTCTCCGATATTTGACAATCTCCACGGAAGTATCCTAAATCTAACAATCTCCACGGCGGTCTCCGAGATCTTACAATCTCCACGCCTGTCTCAATTTTCAAGTTATTGTTTTTGACTTCATAGCAAATGTATTGGCAATGCTTCGTAAAACTATTTAAAAGTTTGCCTAATTTAATAACAAAAATCAATTGTTCTCCATTTTAGACTAAACGCCTTCGAAGAGTTGGGTATGTAAGCAACAAACTTTCTAGGATAAGGAATAAGAATCAAGGAGAAGGAGATATCACGATTAAGGATAACAAGAGGTATCACCTATGACGACCTGTTTGTTACTAATATGAAGTCTCCTACCACGCCTTTATTACATACACTTTAATAACAAACCTTCAAAGTTACGCTATCTATGTTTTAATAGAACGACTTTACTTAATATTGCAATACATTACTGTTAGCTTATTGGATTAATATAAACCTAAAGCTACTTCAGCGTCCGTCCCACTTAATATAGACAGATTTTAATAACGAGGAAATTAGCTTTAATATTTATAAAATCGATTTAAAATGTAAAATGTTTTTAAAAAACCGGTTCTTGTCGATTCTGAGGAATTTCTAAAACATCCCGTCGAACAATTACTTATCCTTAACGTATTTAAAACAGGTATTTTAATGTAAATCGACACGTTTGATAGAAATGGACACGGTTTATGCGTCGTTACGTAATGGGTTTTACATTAATTCAACAACATTATATATTATACAATCTAATTTAATAGGCTGAGCTGTATAAACGCGGTAGGATTGTAAATATTGTCGAGTGAATCAGGTTTGGATATTGTTTGACCTTTAACAGTGTCAATCCTTCCGTTAATCCTCACAACGTACGCACGGAAATATTTTCCTCATTTAACAACACACAGTACAACTCCACTACAGCCTGTAAAGTTTAGGGCGAGCGCTGTACCCTCAGGCTGCCGGCCGACCGACCCTTGTAATTCCGTGTCAGTCATTCACAATGAGGGCCTTCTCAATCTCAGCATTTGTTTGTCAATTAGTCACCGATTGTGTACTGCAAAAGGATATTATAATTGGTTTATTTGAACAAATATCAATCAAATTGTAGTTTTGTTTAAAGGGAAATAAAAAAAAAAACAAGTAATATGAACAAAAACATTTTAAAGTCAATTCTTACTTAGGTCGACAAAGACAAATTTTATTTTAGTTTTTTTTATTAAGTAATTACAATTATTATAACTAAAGTTATATAACCAATGCGTTAAAACAGTTGTTCTACCACATAACCTACAACATAAAATCAGCCGTTTTATGAAATCATATGTTATCACTTATTTTAAGCTAAATAGGATGAAATGACAATATTGCATACACTGCCCCTTCTGTGAAACGTTTTTCTCCCGAAAACGATTGAATAAATAAAAATAACAAACACGAAACAATTTTATTAATAAATCAACGGCTGGATTTATTTTATGTATACAACAATTTAACATCAAATTAAATCTACGTAATATTTTTAAGAATTAAGTGAAAACTATCAACTTATATGCTGACGCGTTTCGGAATCTTCGATTGACGGGGTCTAACCTGCTACGATAAAACAAGTTTCGAAACGCGTTAGCAAGTAAGGCAATAGTTTTCACTTAGTTCTACAAATAATTACTTATGATTTAATCAGTGAAATCACGATGATTACAAGGAATTATATAATATTAAATCCTAAACAGCTGATTTATTAAATAAAATTGTTTAGTGATTTCTATCATTTTTATTTGTTTTTTATTTTACTTAAAAATGTACTTTGCAAATAAACAAAATGAGTTTTCATTTTGAAGTACACAATGGCTAATTGCCAAGCCAAAGGTAAGAGGCCGATTGATACGGGATTATAGGGGTTGATCGGTTGACATCCTGAAGGCACTGAGCTCTTCCGGAAGTTTACAGACGTAGGAACAATGCACGTTTCCCTTAGGCATATCGGACTCTACGGGTTTTTGTAACGACAAAACTTAAATCCAATAATGTATAAACATCACTGTATTTGCTTATAAGAAAACATTTATTCCATTCATATTTTATCATTTAAAGACAGCTTGTAATTTCGTCAAATTTACCGCGTTCTCCACTAGACAATTTTCTCCTTAATTCAATCTCAATATTTTCCTACCCTCTCTACGTTGTAAAGGAAGGACATTTCCTGATTTCCCCAACAGAGGGCAGGTCAGTCGTAAAACCCATGGTGCAGTAATACATCTCTTCAAACAGGAGGTGCCGTCATTACCTCAAATCCTACAACAACCATATTACCATCTCCCTTTTCCCTATCCATCAAAGGCGACAATCGGTCTTTGGATATTTCTGTTATGTTCAGTGTTTTTCCTTATGGATGAAGTTTAGAATTTTTAGGTTTATGTCAATGTCCGTATATGTTTGACGAAATTTGATTTATGTGTTGTATGTTTAATGCCATTTTATGTGTTGTTTGTATCTTGTGATGATTTTTTTTCTGTTTGTCCTATGTAAAAGCTTGGGTAATCATTATGTGTGATTTTGCATACACTTGTTCTGTCGTGTTTGTTCTGAAGTGTTTTCGTGTTGTGTGTTTTTATTGTGTTGGGCGTTGTGAAGAAAACTTTGTTTTTAGGTTCAGAAAGATTAAACTATTTTTTGTTGTGTTGTGATAAATCATTGTTATGTACTTTATTTGTTATTGTTTGTAGTATTTATTGTGTTCTGTATGTATTGTTTTTTTGTGCAATATATGGTCTACAATCATGTGTTTGTAGTACAACGTTTTTGTGCAATGTGTTTTATTGTGTTATTTCGTTTGTTCTGCCTTCGTTGTTTATGGGTATATTATTTAAATAAGTGTTACTAAACCTCAAGATATACAACACCACATTTTTAAGTTTTAGATGTAACTGTTAAGATGATGTAACAATCTTGTAAAATTTCTCAGACAATAACAACCAGTCCTCAATGTGCAAATAGTACCGCTACAGATCGTTCTTGTGATACCTCCCCCCCCCCTCCCCCGATCACTCACGTCCCTAGTTAAGTACGCAGTTTGTTGCTCGCGTCACAACAAATCCCATCCTCATTCTAAAGATGTGCTTTGAATTGCCGGGTCGATCCTTCTCTTCCGATCTATTGCGAGCGCACTTGTTTCTCTTACATACGTCACAGTACCTTCGGACGGTCATTCAACAATATGAGCAATGCGGAGGGCCTCCGCCAACACTCAACGCTGCGATAGAAACGGTGCAATACTACCAACGATTGTTTATATAAGAATTAAACCGTCAACAATATGAGCAATGCGGAGGGCCTCCGCCAACACTCAACGCTGCGATAGAAACGGTGCAATACTACCAACGATTGTTTATATAAGAATTAAACCGTTTTCAATCCCTTCTATTAGTGCACGTTCTCCCTATATGAACATCTTGTTCACCAATATTCAATCGTCAATAAAATATTTTTATTCATCTACTCAAGTTCAAATAATTTTTTTTTTAAACTTGTAGTGGATGACACTTGATGCTATTAGTTTTTACAAATAATAATGCATTAATTAAATTATAGAAAACATTTTAGTTTTATACGTGAGAAAAACTTTTCAGAAAAGGGGGCAAGGAATACATACAGGTATTTCGTCCCATTTTGCCTAAAATAAGTGATAACATATGATTTCATAAAACAGCTGATTTCATGTTTAGGTTATGTGGTAGAACAGCTGCTTTAATGCACAGGTGTTTCTTCAAATTTAGATAAAAAGGAACTAAAATAAAAAAATGTTTTTGTTAACCCAAGTAGGAATTGACTTTTAAAATGTTTATGTTTATATTACTTGTATTAATACAATATACGACAATAAATAAATTTCTGCGAGTGTAAAAGAATAAAAATCCTTCATTCAACGCGATATGTTAGACATTTAAGCTACATGCAGATATAAGAATATATATATTTTTGTAAATATAAAAGTAATACAAAAACATATATAGGCCTACATACATAAATGTTCTCTATATGCAATCTTTAGTAAACAACTTTTTCTACGATAAAAAAAATTGAAAGAAAGAGTAACATAAATAGAGAAAGAAGACACATAGCGTATATTTGTGAGATGAACATGGAAGGAATACATGACAATCTAAAAACCAGTTCAGTTTTGTAAAGAAGGACCAAGTGTGAAATGGAATTGTAGAAACCGTGAAAGTAATAATTTGTTCAAATATCGCCCTCGTATTTAACTCTAGTTGAGAACATTAGTAAATAGGGTTGAAAAACAAAAAATAGGGGAAACGAGAGTGAAGTACAAAAGAATGAGGTATAGTATTGTTGACAAGATTACAATGAGAAGATAAATATTCTAGTGAGGTCGTGAGAAGAATCAACACGGAACCATAAAACTGATGGAACTACATTGGAAATTAACCTATTTTGTGCATTTTTTGACGCTCTGACAGTAACGCTAATATCCCCCAAGTACCATAGAAAATAATTGTGAATAGGTGGTATTAGGTTCCCACTTTAATGAAACTCGCTGGTAGGGGGTACACAGGGGATTAAGGGGAGGACACATTGGTTCCCTGTTATTGGAATAGGGAACATTATGGCATTTAGTGGGAAGGTTTGCTTGCCCGTCTAACATCTGGGATTGAAGCTTTACATATAACATAAGACGAACTGTATGGATATAAAATAACAGCTGTAGGAGAAATAATTTATTTTTGTAAGAGAGATACGGAGTAAAATTGGAACACCCCCGAAGTCCAATACCACCCCCATTCCTAATACAACCCAATCTCCTAGAGTATATCCATAGTACTTCCTAGAGCTCGCATAGGCACTATAGCAACCCCATACATAGAGCCCTCTTCCTAGAGCACACCAAAAAGCTTCATAACACTTCTACCATAAATACTTCTCCTGTCCCTAAGAGAGGAGTAATAGGCCTTAATAAATTATTAGTAACTTTAATGAAAGTAAATATATTTTTCAGACCGTCGCCTAATAAACTGTAACTTATGTGTTTGCTTCTATAATCCCTTGAAACAGTTACACGCTTAGGTGTAACCACACCGTACGCACATAACGCTAGCATATACGAGCGTGTGTGTACAGATGACTCCAACATATAGCAGCGTATACTTGGCAAGGTCCTGACCAAGAACACCCGAACACTGACGGAGAGGTTACGTTAAGAAAAACTTGGAAGAATTATTAGAAACAAGAAAAACCATTTAAGAAAATCTCAGTCTATTTTAAATAAGAATTTTATCGAAAAGGAAGCGAAACAATGAGGATTTCATTAGCCCCATCCATCGTTCCACACTTTGCGAAATCCGTTCCAATGCCAACTACAAATTAAAGTGGCTCCGACGTCCATAAAAGTCATTAACTTAATCTCTAATATGGCCATTAAGATGGATCCATTAACATTTTACAACGGCTCGGAGCGTTATATTTCAGTTCTAATTTAATTAAATTTCGCAAAACAAATTAAACGAAAACGACAAACGGATGATTCAACGCCCGCATAAATAAGACGGAATTAAACGTACAATATTCAAGTTAAGTCAAGATCTAATTAAGATTGCACCTTGTGTTGCTTTCGTTGCCGTTAAAAAACGTTCACTTTGTGTCCCAACAGCGGTGTTTTGGTAAACACGCTCCGCCATCTTGCTACGTCACGCTTCCACACGTGATTTTCTCTTTATATTGTTCTAATGTTAAAATGTTGAGTAAAGAAACCTTCTTCTTTCTTGGCGTTCATCTTCTTTGCATTTACCGCTTTCATAGTTCCTCCAAATATCACACAAAACATTGCAACAACTATTCGTTTATAACAGAAACTTCGATATTAAAAACAAAAAAAAACGATATAATATTGACTCAAGTTCGAACGTCACAAGATTCATATTTATTATACAAGATGGAGTAAAAGAACAAATTAAAGATTATAAAGAATAAAAGATGTAAGTGAAAGGAAGCAATAATACACGTGAATTAATTCACGGGCAAAAGTGAAAGGCTGTAATGATAGAAGTGAAAGGATACAGTATAAATGATATTAGGGCGTAAGTGGAATGATAAATGGATAACGCTGAAGTGATACTAGATTACAAGAGAAAGAATAATGGCTACAAGTAAAGGATAAAAGTAATAATGGATTCAAGTGAAATGATACCAAGGATAAAAATTAAGAGTAAAGTTATAGAAGTAAAAAAATATAAAAGAATATAAGTGAAAGGATGCAAGGGAATAAAGGGTACATGTACAAAAATAAAAAGCTACAAGGGTCATGAAACAATGAAACAAGTACAAAGATATAAATTATATAAGTAAACTTATACAAATTAATGCATATAAAACTCTACAAGAATAGAAATGAAAGTATATATTTACACAACTGAGGTGATATAAGAATACGTGTGAAGGAATAAAAAAAATAAGTCTAGGATATAATAGATTCAAGTGAAATGAAACAAGGATATAAATGAAAGGGTATAATTGTAGAAGCGAGAGAATATAAGTAAAATGATACAATGGCAAGGGTGTAGAAGGTACTAGTGAAAGGATATAAATTATTTAAGTAAACTGACACAAGTGAAAGCATGTAAAGGATGCAAGAAATCAAGGGAAACGGTACAAGTAGGGCGATATATAAATATAAGTGAAAGGATAAAGAGTACAAATAAAGATACAGATGCAAATCCTAATACCAGGAACTTGTCATGAGAAATGATAAATAAATGATCATTCAGCTTATAAGTAGAGGTGAAACCTTAGGGAAGAAGAGAGTCAGAAGGAGGTCGAGATGTTAGTTGGAGGGTCTAAGAGAGTAATACTACATTAGAGGTTGTAAAGATCTTCTAAGCAAGTGTGTTCGCAGTGTTAGCTCGGCCGTTACGAGCACCAACTTCCTGAAGCAGGCGTACAAAATACGAAAGAGCCAAGTCTCCTACCCTTACACTCGTCATAACATATATCCTTAAAACAACAGGATGGTATACTGTGATTACATACTTGGATAACTTAACGGAAAATACTTTTAATAGAATCTAGCACGCGATATCCTCTAAAACCTCAGTGCTTTCGCTACGTCACATGACGTCACACTTTTCCAGTGACTTCATCAGGCTCTAGATGACGACATCATGTTCGGTAGCTATGAACACCATTCCCCGAAGTACGTGCTTAGCACGTCAAGAAATAATACTTGAGTGTGTGTGTGTGTGTGTGACACACACACACACACACACACACACACACACACACACACACACATATACACAATGTATACACAAAGTTTAAAAACCGCTTCGATAGTGATGATTATCTGATACAACATTCGGAACCTACCCACACATCAGGTAACCTAAGAAGGTGAAACACAACCAAAAAAGTTCAGAGAAAGGTAAAACACAAATTGAATTGCAGATGGCATGTGCAAGAAGTGAACTGCGTACAGAGCACGTCGAGAAGTTATGCATCATTGGGCTAATTATATCTTACTACAGTCGGACGACATGTGCTAGGGAAAGTCATTCGCGGGACATCCGGTGGCAGGTTTTTGTCTCAGAGAAAAAGATATTGAAAGGATTAAAGCATCTGGAAATAGTAAAAAGTAAATGAAATACCCTACATCCAAATACCACACTAAGACAAATTATTCATAAACTGTAAGACATTTTATGATAACATGTTTGGTATTACTAAACATTTTTTTAAATAAAACTATAAATGTTTAATGATTGTTTGGTGAAACAGTTGCCAATATTATAGTCGAGCAATTTTCGGTGACATTGTTTAACAATTTGCACACACCATGCACTATTTTTTATCTTAGTTAACATTCAATTCAAATATTCCAAAATTTTCTCCAAGCTTTTCCATCGTGAATTCATATTTCCTACGTAATCTGTTAAGGCGACCAATCCTTGCGAGCTGTAAGTCACAGACCCCACGTCACGCATGACACAATCAGTGCGAGCTGTAAGTCACAGATCCCTAAGTCAGGCATGATACAATCAATGCGAGCTGTAACAGATCCCCAAGTCACACGTGACACTATCATTGCGAGCTGTAAGTCAGTTCCCCACGTCATGCGTAGCACAATCAGTGCGAGCTGGAAGTCACAGATCCCCACGTTACGCTTGACAAAATCAGTACGAGGTGTAAGTCAATTCCTCACGACATGCGTGGCACAAACAGTGCGAGGTGTAAGTCAGTTCCCTACGTCACGCGTGGCACAATCAGTGCGAGCTGGAAGTCACAGGTCCCCACGTCAAACATGATACAATCAGTGCGAGCTGTAAGTCACAGGTCCCCACGTCACGCGTGACACAGTCAGTGCGAGGTGTAAGTCAGTTCCCTACGTCACGCGTGGCACAATCAGTGCGAGCTGGAAGTCACAGGTCCCCACGTAAAACATGATACAATCAGTGCGAGCTGTAAGACACAGATCCCCACGCCACGCTTGACACAGTCAGTGCGAGGTGTAAGCCACAGATCCCCACGTCACGCGTGACACAATCAGTGCGATCTGGACGTCACAATCTCCCTAAGTCAGGTATGATGCAATCAGTGCGAGCTGTAAGACACAGATCCCCACGTCACGCTTGACACAATCAGTGCGAGATGTAAGTCACAGGTCCCTACGTCACGCATGACACAATCAGTGCGAGCTGTAAGTCACAGATCCCTACGTCAGGCATGATACAATCAATTCGAGCTGTAACAGATCCTCAAGTCACGCGTGGCACAATCAGTGCGAGCTGTAAGTTAGTTCCCCCCGTCACGCGTGGCACAATCAGTGCGAGCTGGAAGTCACAGGTCCCCACGTTAAACATGATAGAATCAGTGCGAGCTGTAAGTCACAGGTCCCCACGTCACGCGTGACACTATCATTGCGAGCTGTACTCCACAAATACCCACACCATGCGTGACAAGGGCGTTACAGTTTCGTGTAACGCTCGACGAACGTGGAAACACAAATCGAACACGCAAGAAACAACAGCCAACTTGTAACATATTTATCGTGCATTACGCGGCATAGAGACAAATGTAATCGAATACGTGAAATGCATACAACGTACGTTGTAAGAAATACGCGACTGTCTGCGATATTTTATGCTTTATTTGAAACGGGAATTGCAGAAAGAAAATATATTACAGTGTAAAACCAGGATCAAAGCGTTACAGGAATGCGTTTTAAGAATGCAGACATATGGTTAAAAAATATAGTTACCTTACTTTAAACATTAAATGAGTCAGTTTTTGTTTCCCTCGCTGCTTGTGTTGTCACACAGTCAAGCAAATGTTGCAAGTAAGCCTGGAATGAAACCTGTGCAGGCAGACATAATCCAGGATATGTTTAGCTGTAAGTCTCTTATTGCAAAGTTATCGACAATTTCCAAACATTACAAAAAGCTGCTTCGTTGAATCTAGATTCATTGATTTATACAAATACACACTCTCTCCTTCATTCTGTCCGTTTGTCTTTCTCTCCATCTCTCTCTTGCTCTTTTCCCTCTCTGTTACTATCTTTTCCTCCTCTATCTCTCTCTTTATTTATTTCTCCTCTCTCTCTGTCTCTCTCTCTCTCTCTCTCTCTCTGTCTGTCTCTCTCTCTCTCTTTCCCCCCTTTATTTCTTTCTTCCCAATCTCTCTCTTAATCTTTATTTCCCCTCTCTCTACATCTTCATCCATACTCACTTTTTTTCCCTCTCCCTCCTCCTTATTTATTCCTCCTTCCCCCTTTCTCTCCTTCTTTATTTCTTTCTTCCCAACCTCTCTCTTCGTCTTTATTCCTCCCTCTATTTCCCTCTTTATCCACACTCTCTTTCTCTCTCTCAGTATACAGTCTATATTACGTCCTACATCCTAATAACCATGATAGGAGGAGAGAAAGTGTTATTAAGATAGTACCTTCCATTTAGGGTCTATAGTGTAGAATAGATCAAATATTATAAACTTTTATTGCCTTACTAATTTGGGCCGAAGAAGGTAATTTTCAATAGATAGTGCCTACATAGATAGTATATTGATTAGTACTTGGATATGCTCAAGACGATTTGTCCGTCGCCACACCTCTCAGAGGCAGAGTTATTGGCGCTATACAAGTAAACTCCATTTGTGAGGTGAGAAGAGTCGTTACTCTTGAGGGCAAGACCACTTTCCCAAAGTACCAGTGCATTGCAAGTAGTCTTTATTATCAGTCTATTATTCCTTTTTTTGTACTAAGACTATTGTAATAAATAAATTAAAACGTGTTTTTCTAACGAAGGAAAGAATCTACTTGTAAATTCATGCCTACTACATCCTTCACGATACCCCAGATGTGTTGTGTGTGCGTGTGTGTGTGTGTGTGTGTGCGCGCGGCTCTGAGGGATGTGCAAATTAGATTACTCAGAGGTAGAATAAATGTAATGACTCACCCTGGGTGGGATCATTACGAACGATCATTATTCTTCATCCGGAAAATAATATGAATGAGACACTTTTTCAACCTTTTAAAAAGTCTTCCGAGAAACTGGATGCCGTACGGTATAAATGTAAGGCTAGTCATCTAGAATTAAGTCTCAACTGTTAAGTTGTCTTCAGGTTCGATGTGAACCACTCTCGAAAAGGTATGGCTCTACAACTTAACCCGCGACCTCAATATTAACAAACAAGTGCTCTATCCTCTAGACTATACAACTGCGTATAAATACAAATAGACGATGTCCTTTACTGGAAGAATTCGAAGAAGTTAAAAAAAAAGGAACGAGGCAAGCAAACAAGTGTCAAACTTGTTATGCCTTGTACGTAGGGAACTACAGTAGCGCGACCTAGGAGGTAACGGGCCGCATCAGATTACATAACTATAGTGTATAACTATTGTTCCATTCCTTTACAGTTTGTTATTTGCACTTTCTAAATCTACTGTTTAACTTCAAGGACTAATAAACCATTTTGAGCATGGCTCATCACGGCGCCGACTTTCATGACGCCCTCTTACCGTATCATCACTTGCACACGAAGTAAGCATTCGTCCTTTGATCAGAGCAAGCGAGGTGATTGTGTTTCAAGGGACGGCGATCATGATATCTACTCGTGAAGCTCATCAATGTATGGGCGCGGCATTGCATACAGCTCATCATTGTATGGGCGTGGCATTTCGTAAAGCTCATCATTGTATGGGCGCGGTATTACGTACAGCTCATCATTGTATGGGCACGGCATTCTGTGAAGCTCATCATTGTATGGGGCACGGCATTCTGTGAAGCTCTTCATTGTATGGGCACGACATAGCGTGCAATTCATCATTGTATGGGCATGCCATTCTGTGAAGCTCATCATTGTATGGGTGCGGCATTGCGTAAAGCTCATCAATGCATAAAGAATATGTGAGGTTAAACGCTAGTCTCAGAAGTCTGAAAAACTCAGCGTTTGTTGTGAAGGACGTAAAGGAAAACGCTTTAAATATGTGTATTAATTATAAAGACCCCTAAACTAAAAACAAAGATGCGAGACTGTATAGCTGCAAGAGGAAAACAATACGTGTAGAAATACTTCTCAAACGAAGACCCTTAGAGGCATTCAGATGATAATAATATAATTATTGTTTATTGTTACGTAGACTGGCGGCAAGGGAGGGGAGAGGCTTAGCAGAGCTGATGACGGGATCACAAACAAGGGGACTTGTTGAGCCCAGGACACTCCAATTCTTCACACCATTGCGTCCAAGTGGCGTGTTTTTGCCGTCACAGATAGCTCCATTCATGTTTAAGGCGTTGCAGGATAAACGTGACGGGTTCTGATTAAACAAGTTAGCGTGCTTTGTACGTACTGCTGTAATAGTGAATTCGTGTTAACTCACCCTTCGCAGAGAATATCGTGTCACAGTGCTGTAGGCTATGAGGAACAAATTCTTTCAAGGCCTCACGGGTAGGATTTATGTTATCCTTGGACCAACTCCTGAGTCTGAGGGCGTGGTTTTTATACGGCCAACCGTGAGTGGATAAAGGTCCGATTTCACTGCCTGGATCGAAGTAATCCGATGAGCTATTGAGGTAAAGAAACCTACCGTTCGGAAGGTTCTACTGGTTTCGAGTAGTTCTGAAAAAGCGGACGAAAGCATAGTGTCTGGTTAAAGTTCGTTTCGTCCCAGGGGAGGGCCTGTCACTAGTCCGGGACTTACTGCAAGGTTGTAAGACTTTCGGACTGGAACCACGGACCGTTCAAATGTCCTCGTCTCGGGCCTGACGCCAGTCACCCGGGCGCAAGTCACAAGTTTAAGGTTGTATTCATAGAGATAGAGATTTCACATGTTCTAGATTGGAGATTTTTCCACTTGAGGATCTACCCTCGTGTTTTTTTAGGTAAAGTCGAATGACAGGTACTCCTTGCACCATTCTTCTTCTTCTTCTTCACCATCTTTCTTCTACACTTTTCCGTATAATAGGGTCGAATGTACGAGTAAAATAACACCCTTGTGGATTAAGATATTGTGAAACTTCTTAGAAATTCTAATCTTGAAGCGAACATGCCAAAGAAGGATGTAATTCAAGAATGTGGCCATATCTATACGAGAAACAATTCATCTCATCTCACAGTTATATGTCTTCAGTTAATAAAATTTCCTCTGGGAGATGAGGCGAAGTACGTTAATCAAAACGTTGTGGCGACTTTAACCCGGTAAAAACCAACTCGCTGCCATAGGATGTTCGTTACTCTTAGGGTATTGTAAATGTGCGGAAAACCTGCTGAAAGGTTCTACTGATGCAAAGTAGTTCTGGAGAAGCAGTAGAAGTCGTAGTAGGCTATATAGGTGAAGCGCCCCAGGTGCGGGCTGGTGACTAGTTCAGGCATTACAGCAAGGTATTTGTGCTCTTACTATTTATTACCACGGGTTATGGTAACAACCCCCCTGTCTTGGGTCTGATACTAATCACACTAGTTGGGAGTCACGAGTGTAGGTGTAGATTCACATGTTGGATTTTAGATCACCCCAAAACTTTCCACGATCATTGTTCTTTGGACCAAGATATAATAACACATCAACCCTTCTTCCACTCCCTTCTTCTTTTGCCATAGTTCCTCTTTTTTTACAAAAACGTCGGCTAATGTTACAATGTAAACGATACTAGTAACTAGACAATGACGCCACTGCCTTCTTTCGACCCACACTACCTCCCACAGGTAATACAAACACATGTTCAAATGTTAATACCACACATCTTTCCATATCCCTAACAATATCATTAGGATGTAGCGAGAAGACACCCAACTACATCCCTTCCATATCCCTAACAATATCATTAGGATGTAGCAGAAGACACCCAACTACATCCCTTCCATGGATGTTACTACGGTCCTAATACGGAGGCCTTTCTTCATAGTTACTATATTTTCACTGTTTGAAAAATTTAATATTCACGCCATCTTTCTTATCCGTATATTAAAGTTATAATAGAAAGTATTACATAAATTTATTTAATATTTTAATAACCTAAGAATTCATTTCATCCCACTATAAAAGCTTAATTTTAACTGTTCTATTAGAAGATACAAACATTAAAGTAATCC
The DNA here is from genome assembly GCA_036971475.1 of Prosapia bicincta. NCBI lineage: Eukaryota > Metazoa > Arthropoda > Insecta > Hemiptera > Cercopidae > Prosapia > Prosapia bicincta. The sequence continues at coordinate 148,848,300 of JBAIZL010000004.1, read as the reverse complement.
AAGGCCTTATTGGTCCACTATTTTATCTCTATAATTTAGTGACTCTTCAGTTAACAAACGCTCAACTCACAACTGTTTAAAGGACTAACTAATAGTAATTAAATTTATCTGTATAGATTTTGTATAAGTGACGTCCCACAGTATTGAATTAACTTGTTTTTAATTTCAAGATGAAATTACGTTTAGATCAATAAAAGCCGGGTTTATCTGGAGATAATAAATTTAATTACTTCTAGAATGTATCTTAAAAGGACAAAGTTTCTTTATGTTTTCTTGGATTAAAAAATAATCAAGAAAATTGAACGCAAGAGAAATAATAATACTTTGCAAAATGTTATAAGACGGCCTTCAGTATTACCCTTATAACATTCTGAGAAACTAAACCAAGTTATATAGTTCTTACATTATAGCTTATTAGTAGTTATATGTAATTAAATCATTTAAACGTAATGGCTTTATTTATTCCTCTAAAGTTGCTTAGAAGAGACGGGGTTCTGCTACCCTTACTTGGGGCGACGGTACTTAAGCGAGGTAATGCGGTAGCGTTGCGTCTAAACCGCCCATTATTATCGCAAGTGTGACGCTACATGATTTTCACAGACCTGAGGGTTGAAAGTGAACAGAGAAACACTTTGCTACTACCAGGCATCGAATCATATATCTTTATGTTAGTAGTCAAGCACTCAGCCCCCATCATGTATTAAATAATAATGAAAATTGAATACTTGATTTTAAACAGTATTTAATATCGTTAAAATTTAATATTAAAAAACCCCTAAGTATCTTTATAAATGATCATTTCAACTAATTTTGAGAGATTGTTTTTTACTTGTCTATAAGTTGAACGTTTTTAGTTGTTTAAGTCCATGCAGTCCCTGGTTATCTTGGGTTGAGTCAAGTTTGAAAGGTTAGATTAGGAAAGTTACGCCAGCCAGTTTGGAGAGACTGGGTGGTTGGGTTAGGTTAGGTTAGGTTAAGATTGGTTAGAGAGGTTAGATTAGGAAGGTTAGGGTGGGTAGGTTGGAAAGATCGGGGTAGGTTAGGCTAGATAAGGTTTGGTTAGAAAGGTCAGGGTAAGTTTGGTTAGGATGGTTAGGGCAGGTAGGTTGGAAAGATTGGGGTAGGTTAGGTTAGATAAGGTTTGGGTAGAAAGGTTAGGGTGGATTTGTTTAGGATGGTTAGGGCAGGTAGATTGGAAAGATTGGGGTAGGTTAGGTTGGATAAGGGTTGGTTACAAAGGTTAGAGTAGGTTAGGATGGTTAGTGCAGGTAGGTTGGAAAGATTGGGGTAGGTTAGGTTAGATAGGTTAGAGTAGGTTAGAATGGTTGCAGGTAGGTTGAAAAGATTGGGGTAGGTTAGGTTAGGTTCTTCAGTTTAGTTAAGAGCCTTATATGCTGGACATTTAATGAAGGTGAGTAATTTTTTGAAAGCTAAGACAATTTTTGTTAAAGGCAAAAACGCATATGCTATACCTACCTGGCACACAAAAAGATGGAAACAGCCGCACAAGCGCACGCACACACAAGGTTGAACGAGAAATAGAGAGGAGAGCCAATACTGACCACTCATAGTGACGCAGTCCAGGTGGCATATAGTACGTTTCTTCTGGTTTTTTTAATCAGTGGTAATTTTCATTGAAGTTGTTCCAAGAGAAGAAAAACATTTTGTATCATCAATACAATAATAATTAAATTACTGGATTTTAGGTGTGTTGCTAACTCGGTAGTCTGGAAACAGTTTTAAATTAACAAGCGTTCATTCTGCTCAAGCAGAACGCAGGTGGATCGATAATCGCAAGGTGACAAATTAACTCCAAATATTGCTACATTGTTGCCTTTACAAATTCACTCGCCCAACGGAAAGACGAAAGCGGGCAATAAGGGTGAAAGCAGTTGCGAATTGTCATCCACCGGTCCCCAAGCTCATCAACGAGCCTAAAGGGAAGCCACGCTCGGAAGGATATAGATTTCAAAACAAAACTGTCCATTTGGCAGCAAAGAATAATTTCAAAAAGGGCAAGAAGACAGCCCGAGGGGGAGAGAGGGGTGGGATTGATATAGGAAATTGGACAGGATCTTCTTTTCCCATCATGCCCTTTAGTTAAGTCTAGTCTCTTTCCCTCCCGCCCCCTCCGATTCCATTTTCTTTATCTACCTTCTAAGAGTTCATTTTTCATTGCTGTGTCCACTCAGGGCTTGGTTTCCTAACTCAATTAAATGTGGATATGGCATATCCAATTTATTGTCGTCCAAGGGAGGCCGGTGGCGGTCAATATCGGCCCTGCGCTACGTTATAGAAACATAAAATACAGGCTCCCGTTTGCATCACAGCGTCTATGACCTGAACACGCTTAGATTTATTTTAATAAAGAATTCTAGTTAGAAGATACATTATGAGTCAGTATTTAGTGACAAATAGAGTATTAAACTGGAGATTTATTCCTTTGTTAAATTACCCCGAACCGTGTGAAAGTGTTTTTAAATGATTACCACATAAAATAAACTGTAAATTTGTTTTAAAACCATTTAGAAACAGAAACCCGCAAGTTAACAATACTGTGTGTGTTGATAACATTAAATACAATATCTGATGTTTTTAGAAACGTTGTGAGATTTCGGTGAAAGGCCTATTTGGATCTTCTTACAGCAGCAGAATATATCTCTACAATTCGATCTATAAATTTAATTGAACGTACGTAATTTTTCGATATCGAGACAGAAAAATGGGGATAAAATTGGCCGAAGCAGAAATAACTATCGATTAACAAGAATGTAGAAATATATGACTTTAACTGGAATGTTGCAGCCAAATTAACATGTTTTTTGTAATTTGAAGACAGAGAAGTGGAGAAATATTTGCCTTATCTGGGGCAGTTTCGTAATGAAAGACTTCTTTTCTATGCCCTTAACTTGGATGCTGTTATGTAGTAGCCCAGAGGATTAGTTGAATCACAGTTTAAGTTAGAGCTGGATTTGCCAAGCAATTGGGTCGCATAGTTTCCCACCTTCTAGAAAAGTATATTGGCTTTCTACCTAAGTAAAAGAGTCATCTATCTATTATAATTTCGGCCATTATCATCATATCAGAGATTTATCTCTGGTAAAAGTTGGGTTTCGTATTTTTAAGATCATAATTATAATCAAATTAAAAGAGCATTTCTATGACTCTAAGGCAACATCACCCCTCCTACAGGAGGCAAATGCTAAAGAGGACAACTAGTAACTAGTCGCTGAGAAACAGGTTGTCATGGAAACCATCAGTCCTTGATTGGACGAAACGCCATAGCCTCTTCGGCTTTGACCGACAAAATACCTTTATAATTTGACTTATACTAACACTTATACTAAACCCTTAACAAACTGGACGCTCAAACGCCCTTTACTAAACGCTCGATCCAGTTTGCACAGGTAACTACGCTGAATATAGAGCTCTTGAACAACCGTTATTTAACGAATTTTTGTTTTCAAAGAGAACTAAAGAGTATTCTCTCGTGATAAATAACAAAGGTTATTTTAAGGCGAATTGGAGGTACGAGAAAAATTACCAAGAATGCCCTATGTTAAGGAAGTTTCTTGCGAGAAGATTAGGTTCTATGAAAGCGAGCCATAGATAGGTAGCTGTTGTCCGACTTGTGGCCTTCCAAAACACACAGTTAGAGTTACTATTATGTTTAGCGTCGTATCAGTACTCTGGCTTAGGACTTTACAGGCCTTTCGTGTTCGACAAAGATGTAAATTAGCGAGCTTCGATTCGACATCATTTTTAACCAAAACTAGACTGAATTAAAAATTCAATGACTAAACAATTTATATATCTTAAAACAAAAATTAGACTGTTTCAGTCACATAACAAGCTAATGCTTTCAATACCAAACGAGAGGCAATTCACTACAAATATTACACTAAATGTGTTTAGCACATCGTTAAATACAAAGGATGTTTGCACAGCTTTATTTGAACAGATATTTTACACGGACAGATATAAACGCTTGACAATAGAACAACAGCATTTCTGTACCCTGACAAAAGCTTGGCATTTAAAACCAACAGAAAAAAACAAAATTTGTTTCCGTTTGACGCACGAAGCTTTATTAAAAATATTTTGTAACAATAAAGCCAGGGTCTTACAAAACATTTTAAAATATGTAGCTTAATATTGTTTTTCTATAATTAATATACGACCTTTTCGTATTTTGTGTAGTTCAGATTTTCCGAACAGGTGGCTCTGTCCACTGGAGGCCGAGTGATATTACGCTGTATTTTAACAACTACAGTTAATTCAGTGCAGGTTATGTCCAATGACAATGGTATATCTGAGCACTTTGGCTTAAGTACGTTTAGCGGCGCCACTAAAATATCCGAAGGTTCTGTTTAACCACAAATACGTATAAGATTTCCACCTGGTGAATCATAGTACGCTTACTGTAGTGAGATTAAAATTCCTTGTTCTACAGAAAGGAGAGAATTCAATGCTCGTATCTGCAGGGTAAATAAGAGAGGCGTCTAAACGCTCCCTGCGTATAAGGGTGGAAATATATAGAATGAAACCACCTTGTTCTTCAAAAAGGGGAGATTTCAATGCTCGTATCTGCAGGGTAAATAGAGAGGTGTCTAAATGATAACCGCGTATAAAGGTGGAAATATATGGAACGAAACCACCTTGTTATTCAGAAAGGGGAGACTTTAATGCTCGTATCATCAGGGTAAATAAGCGAAGTGACTAAAAGCTCCTCGATTGTAAGGGTGGAAATATATGAAATGAAACCACCTTGTTCTTAAAGAAGGAGAGACGTCAATGCTTGTATCTGCAGGGTAAATAAGAGGGTAAATAGATGTCTAAACGCTCCCTGCGTGTAACGGTTGAATTATATGGAATGAAACCACCTTGTTCTTCAGATAGGGTAGACTTCATTGCTCGTATCTGCAGGGTAATTAAGAGAGGTGACTAAATATTTCCTGCGTGTAAGGGTAGATACATATAGAATGAAATCACCTTGTCCTTCAGAAAGAGGAGACTTCAATGTTCGTATCTGCAAGGTAAATAGGAGAGGTGTCTAAACACTCCCCGTGTGTAAAGAAAGAAATGTATGACATATTAGATAAGATTAATGAGGGAGCATAAAATTCTCCTGGGACGAAATCATAGACTGTGTGGGTAAACAGCCTCGCTGAGGTAGCTTTACTCTGTACAGACCCTGGTACAGACCTTATTTTAGCCGTGGAGGAAATTTCTCTCATACCATAACGATTGTATTTAACGTGAATAATTACGAAAGAAGTGTCATAATTTTATTTCTTAGAATACTAACAAAAGTTTTTTTTAAACATAACTGTAAATATAGGTCATCGATAAGGAATAGCTAACTCGATGTGTAGGCGTATAGATTTTCTGTAAATGCTGAGTGAGTTTTATGTGCGTAGTAGATGATAGCGCGAGGAACAACTACCTCTTCTTGGCAAAACTACCTAAGAAAACTCCTATCCCGAAATATCAAGCAATAATAGTCTATTATCGTGTAAAAAGAAGAGGGAAAGTACAAAGAGGCGGAAAAAAGAAAATCTGAGCCGAAAATACAGGCTACCGCAGGAATACCAACCCCTTCTTAGTACGGTTGGAGTATACACCTACTCTGAAATATCAGGTAATAATAAGTAGTCTAATTTCATGTTAAAAAGAAGATATAAAAACAGAGAAGCATACAGAAGAACATCCGGACAGAAAATAACAGGGCACTACGAGGAATACAAAGTTATTCTAAGTAACGTTAGCGAATTGTACACCTACTCTGAAATATCAGGGAATACTAAGTAGTCTAATTTCATGATGAAAAGAAGATATAAAGACAGAGAAGCACACAGAAGAACATCCGGGCAAGAAATACAGGGTACTACGAGGTATTCTAAGTAAGGTTAGCGACCTCTACACCTACTATGAAATATCAGGGAATAATGAGAAAAAACAATTGAAGGAAACGAGTAAAGTACATAGAAGCAAAGAGAAGAAAATCCTAACGGAAATAAAATAAGTCAGACGATATCACGGTGAATGAATTTTATGCTAACACAGAAAGAAATCAAATTAAATTAAAGAAGGTAATGCTGTGGGTATTTTGGAAACATTATTTGTGACCAAAAACCGTTGATGAAAAAAGAAATAAACCATTACATATATTGCAGTTAAATAACTTCCTTTAAAATATATTATAATTTTTTTCATTTGTCATTCTTGTTGGTCGGGAGATTATGGTATAATGTTATTAATATAATATTATACAATTAACACGTTTAACTGATTTTAGAATTGCATACCTACAATCACTTCACAAATGTAAACTCTATTCGTAATAGCGTTGCGTTATGTTTGACACACGATGTGTTATTGTATGTGTCTGTGAGTATATGTGTTCTGTGTAGGGTGAAATTGGAAGGACTGAACAAGGAAATTGGGTAGAGCGGGGGGAGACGTTTATTGGAAAACCTTTCCCAGCTGTCCAAGTTGGCAGTGAGGAGGCAATATCGAGATCTTTCTATCCTTGAAAAGTAGTTTTTTAATCAAACATAACCGATTAAGTTTTTATGCTTCGCTGAGCGAAACTCAGATGCAAAAAGTGTTCGGCTCGGGTTGCAAAACTTTATTTTACGTATTTACAGATATGCAAACGCTGATGTAAGGGAACGTAACTCATTGTAATGGTAATGGAAGAGACTTTAATGACTAGATTAGTTAGCGTGTTTTACTAAACTTTAAAAAGCATCGCTTGTGTCCTGATATTAAAATCTCCAAAGAGGATGTTTTAAAATAAAACCTTTATTTGTTCCGTTTAGCCAATATGCTTTATTCGCCGTGAAGGATAAGAAAGGTTTGCAAATATAGGTAGGATTAGAGTAGAGGCACAACACTTGCTGGTCAAGGGTATAGGAGATGGCACGGCGAGTGCAGGCTAACATACCTAGTCTCTACCAGAGTCATACAGTGGTATCTACACACTAAACCCTCTTTAAGGAGAATGGTAAGGAAAGTTAGATGGACCCTTCCCACTGGAATAGCAGGACGTTATGACACCGCATGGGTGGGGTCGCTTTACTTAAGTAGACTTGCTATCGACCGTAGTGAAGAGATACCCGATACCAAATCAAATTATTGTTATCATTCCTAAAAGAGGAAGTGCGAGAATACGCAAAGCAAGAGAATAACATAAGGACCCAAAGCAATTGAAATATACAAAAGGACGAAAATAACGAAATCAGTGGCTCCCAGGTTTATGATACTCAGTGAACACCATTTCCGCAAGTTTTATAATACTGTATGGTCTTAAACACATGTGGCTTACTATAGGCTACATTAAAACGAGTGTTTTTATCTCAGCTTTTAATTGGTGCACCGGTTGTTCCATTAAACAAATTTAAATGTATTTTTTCAATTCCTATTATTTATATAATAATATACTCTTTACTTCTTTACATATATAGGCCTATATATATATAGTTCAAACTTTTAGTCGTTAAGGGCCTACTTTTATTCAACCACTCAAGTTGAAACACATTTATTTGAATTTATAGTGGATGACACTTAACGTTAATATAGTTTTCTTTCAAGTATCAATTCATTAATTATATTTAATTAATTAATGTTAATAATTAATTTCGTTTCCTATTTTGCCAGATAATATTGTGATACTGTCATATGTATATACATATTTATATTAATTGTAATTATAAATTAAGAAGTAAGTAAAATAAAAATTTTCTTTCTTGGCGAATTTTCTTTCTATAGGAGTTGACTCAATTTTTGTTATATTACGTTTTATTTAAATAAACTAAAAATAATAAAATACGTTCTGCATACTGTAATGCTGGTATTGAACAGTTAAAATATCGACTCACGGGTTTAATTCTGCCTATAATTTACAAAGATTTCGTAAACTTACATTCACTGATTTATGGTTTGGAATAATTTGTTGTGGTTAAATAATAATAAATAAAACACAAAATCCTCTAACAAATACTGTATTTGTATTCTAACCTAAAATATTTGTGGCTAGTGTATTATTTGAGCTTGTGTTACCTAGAACGCCCAAATAACAAGTTACAAAAGCATTTAGTAATTGCACAATGTCCGAGACAAATCGAACGACGCTTAACTCTAAACGACAAATTAAATATAAACCCAAGTAAGGGCGGAAGGATAACAAAAGCTGGCTTTTTATTGCTCTGAAGACAATAATTTCCAAATACGATTACGTCTACTACGGAATATAAAACCATACAAGAAATGTAATATTATTAAAGATATTGCAAAGTTGAAGAGTGAAAGAATGTGTCCAATAAGATGTCGAGGATAGCGCGCACCGCTCCCCCTCGCCGCCTCGGACGTCACGAGTTAAAATGCAATTCTCTCCCCCACCCCCGGTCAGCGTGCTCGGCAATAGCGCGCTCAACCACAGCCATAACAGTTTTAATATTACAGCTTATTTCTGTGGACGCGTTATTGAAATAACATTCACGTTTGGATTATACCTGCTAATACTTACGGCCTTCCTGGAACTCGACTGTTCTTATCCTTGGAAATGGAAATACTGTATTAAACGTAATGGAACGGCGGATAGAGTTGGGAAAATACTGCACACGTAAATTGCCCATTTATTTTATAGCACGTTTCCTAAATTATTCTACAATCTTTATATGAATGAAGATAATTTGGTACAGAATATTGTTAGAAACCAGTGGTTCCTTGATTTATATTTTTACTGTTTATTGGTAGAAGTTTTTTCCTTGATTAATTTTTACTATGTAAAATTTGTAAACGAGCGCACACACAACACTAACATGTAGATAGTCTCTATATTAATGGTATCACAAAGTTTTTCTTGATTATTCTTATTATTTATATTTGTTGTAATATAATCATATTGTTAACACAACAATTTTACTTTTCGAAAAGTTATAAGTTTTTTGGAAGATTTTTGTGTATATGTATATATATATATATGTATATATATATATATATATATATATATATATATATATATATAAATATATATATATATAAATATATATATATATATATATATATATATACTGTATATATATATATTTAAAATTAAATCAAATATTTATATAAGAAACAAAATAAAATAACTATTGAAATATATATATATATATATATATATATATATATATATATATATATATATATATATATAGATATATATACATTTATTCATGTCGTATCAATATTTTTCGTGAAGATGCTAATAATGTATTGCGGAAAAGATTTGAAAAATATATATATTAAAACAATTCTTGTATTTGAAATATTTGTATTATATATAGTATATATAGGGAGTCACCTATACATTTATATATATATTTCATATAATAATAACAATATATTAGTTTTATATAATATATTTATATATATATATTTGTGCACGCATGTGTGTGTCCGCGTAAGTCTCTCTCTCTCTCTCTCTCTCTCTCTCTCTCTCTCTCTCTCTCTCTCTCTCTCTCTCTCTCTCTCTCTCTTACTTCTATTTGATGACACTTGATGTTAATACAGTGTTTTCAACTACTATTTCATTACTTTAATTTATTAAAATAATTTTAGTTTTATATGGGAGAAAAACGTTTTACAAAAGGGGCAAGGTATGCTAGTTAAATAACTAGCGAAATCGTTCCATTTGGCTTAAAATAAGTGGTGACATATGATTTCATAAAACAGTTGATTTTATGTTATAGGTTATGTAGTAGAACAGCTGTTTTAACGCATTGATTGTGTTACTTTATTTACATTAATTGTAATTATTTAATAAAAAGTAACTAAAATAAAATTTTCTGTGTTGATCTAAGTAGGAATTGACTTTTAAAATATTTTGTTTATATTACTTATTTTAAATCACAAATCAGTGTTTAAATAAAAAATTAAAATCTCAAGTGCCTTAGGTGTTTCGTTTGATAATGCTTCTATGTTACCCGCAGTCGTGGCGCCGCGCTACAGAAGACAGCATCTGCGAGAAGCGTACTGATAGTTAAAACAAAATGGCTGCTATGGCCGATCTACGTTGCCACTAAACAGAGCCGTATGATGCAGCCTAAGTAACGTAGTACAAAATAATAATTTTGTGTTCTTCTGATATTACTTCATCCGCCAAAGTATTGTTTCTTCCGCTCTGTGAAATTATTCTTTTTATAGCTCGACTTTACGACTCAACTCAAAACGTGTTGTCCTAAAAGCATCGATAGTGGTAACTTTTAAATCGATTAAAACGTGGTGAAGCCGTTTCTTTTTAATTAAATGTAGACCTAACAAATATGATTTGCCAAAGCGTGTAATCCTTGATTTCGTTGGGAAGCCAGATTAATTGAATATGTTTTCATTTCAAAACAAGCGCTCGTAAATTTGTCAAATTTGAAAATCTGTCTCGTTTCAAATAAAAACTCAACGGATTGGCTGAAAATATGGCAACGCGTGTTTCTTAATATTATTTGTTACAGGGATTAATAAATGATTTTGTTCTATTTTACTTTGCAACAGGGAAATTTTAACAACAATTAGTATTGCAACAATGCAGTATTTGCTCACGAAATATCTGATTATATGGAGAGATTAGAGTTACGTTTGGAATAAAAAACCCTCTGCTATTTTTGAGAAACAGAGTGCTCATGTCTCACGTGAAACATAATTCTCGATTAGTGATAGGTTTCTTAAACTGTAGAACATGATACCCTTAGAGATAAGCAAAAATTCCTGATCTAAACTGTCCAAGAAACCTGTCCTCTACAATAGTTGGCTACGTACTGGTCATTTCAAGGGTTTGAAGATATCACCGACTAATAAAGAATGCTATCCTTGGAGCACCACCAATTTAAATATTTCATAGCCATCAGGCTCTAGAACTGGCAGATCTTGTCATCAGGACTTTTGGAGGAATCTGAACTTCTTGCACTTTGCACCTCAATAGACACGAGAACAACAATATACGCAAAAATATATTGGAGTATCCACTAGCTAACCTAAAACATTTAAACAATATTAAAAGTGGTGACGTCTCGATACGTTTTCTCATCCACTTTATACTCGTTAATTTAATCCTCGAACGAACCGAGAGATCTAAAAAAAACTAAAAAACACGCCATTATTAACACTGAAAACTTCCAAATTTATAGCTACATACAACTAACAGCTTGCTATGTACTTTATATACAATAATTTTTATTTTATAATACTTTTATTTTTGCGTTCCCCAAAATGAATTGTCATTTTTAATTAATTTTTTATTTTATAATAATTTTTAAGAATTTGTGTGAGAAAAAAATGTTCACTTCGGAAATAATATAAATTAGAAATGTTTGAAATTTTATAAACTTACTCACATTTAACATTTATTAAGATCCAAAACAATCGACGTCACGTAATCACTAACTCTGACATTTTCCATTTACCTGAAAACAAAACAAAAAAATTATAAAATATTTACATTTACAAAAAGAATAAAGCGTACTTAGGTATCCCGTTCCTAATGTCAACTGTTATTGCCATACGTTGGCACTACCACTTTTCCAAGTGAAACCATAACCTCAAACCGATTATATTTCAACAGCTGTAACAAACAAATCAAAACAGGGTTTATGTTGCACTTTAGGACAGAGAAGCTTGCAGTACATTGTTAGACTGCTGCAGTACTGCAATAAGAGTAAAAGGTTCGTTGTTTTGTTAACAGAGCCTTGGGCGTTTAGTCTAATTAAAATGACTTGTTCGAAACAATGCCATTTAAATTATATATTAACCCAATTAAGACCGAATGATGAAAACAATAAAAGTCCCTTCACATGTATATAAAAAATATTATTTCTCTATGAGTTTATTATCAATACTTTGTGGTTTGTTGAAATAATTTTGCAAAACAAAAGGTTGTAATTATAGATCATAATTAGAGGATATATTGAAAACGTTGTACATTTAACATTTCAATGTAAATTTGTAACAATTCTCATAAATAATCTTCAAAATTTAATTTGCTTGATGGTGATATTCAATTACACAAAAATTACAAATATACGCTTATATTTTAATAGCATTACAAAGAAAATATTGGAAACAACCCCAATACCGCAAAAATAATAAAAAATAACAAATAATACAAGCTACCTACGAATAAACCTTTATGTACATTTCGATGGCCGTGTCATTATCAATAGAGGGTCTTGTTACAAAATTACAATCTAGCAAACAAGAAGTTACAAACTAGAGTGACCTAGTTAATTCTAGTTTGTAAATTTTTGTTTGCTAGATTGTAATTTTGTAACAAGGGCCTCTGATGATGATGACATGGTCATTTTAATGTCCATAAAAGTTTAATCTTATGTAACTTGTATTATTTATTTTTTTATTATTTTTGTGGTATTGGCGTTAATTTCTATATTTTCATTATAATATATTGTACCACTATGCTCTGGATATTGTATATATTTTAATAAGTTTAAAAAGAGAATAAAACAAAAACTCATCATATGAAGAGAAAATAATGTTTAACAAATATTATAAGTTGCATACAGGGGCGTAACGAAAATTTGCCCCCAACCCCAACCAGAAGAATTATAAAGCTTATTTTAAACCTTTTATAGGTTAAACAATTATTCTAAATAGACCAGAGTTTAGAAAAATGTTATATAACAATAAAATGTCGTTAAGAAAGCAAATATTATATCTTCAAGATAGTTTTCCCATAGAATGAGTTGAGAGTAACTTTAGAGGTGCTAATTTATATAGACTATGTGTACAATATATGTAAAAGCTTATAATGCGTAACTTCCTTTGTCTGTGAGACTCGTTTCAACAGAGGATGAAGGTTTCAACGAATTTTCTAAGACGTTTAAATATTTCTTTATAGTAATGTTTTTGTGAAAATGAAAATTTAAAGTTTGCTTTTAAAGTTTTAAAGGGTTGAAACTCTAACGTCATCGCTTAAATATTATTATTTAGGCGATAAATATAAATATGAACTTCAATATAAAGTTCATAGAGAGTGTTTTATATTTATTTAGAGTGGAATTCATTTAGGATTGTTTTTAAATTGAAAACGAAATTATAATTTTTTATATTTTTAGCTAGTGTGTAGTTTTAGGCGTTATAATGGCTTTAAATTACTTTTAATTTTAAAAACTATATCAGAGGTATAAATTAGCCCCCAGTTTCCCCGTTATGTCAATGTTAACCTTCCTCAATGGATTTCTGGGCGTGTTACTGTTAGCACATCAACGTAAGAGGGCAACATTGGTAAAAATATCATCGTAAAAGGGACAAATTGCTAAAAACACTAATATAAGAAGATCCCATTGCTAAAACTATCAACGTAAAAGGGACAAATTGCTAAAAACATCAACGTAAGAGGACAACATTGGTAAGAACATCAACGTAAAAGGGACAAATTGCTAAACACATTAATATAAGAAGATCCCATTGCTAAAAATATCAACGTAAAAGGGACAAATTGCTAAAAACATCAACGTAAGAGGACAACATTGGTAAGAACATCAACGTAAATGGGCATATTTGCTCAAAACATTAATATAATAAGATCCCATTGCTAAAAACATCAATGTAAGAGGGACCATTGTTACAAACATCAACATAAAAGGGCCAAATTGCTAAGACCATCAACGTAAGAGGACAACATTGCTAAAAACATCAACGTAAAATGGCTACACTACTAAAGACATCAACGTAAGAGGGTCCATTGCTAAAAACCCCAACACAAGAGGACCTTCTGCTAAAACGATCAGCGTTAGAGGACCCATTCACTAAAAACATCAACGTAAGACAGCTCCAGTGCTGAAAACGTCTACGTAAGAGGCCCTAAAATTATGAAGAAATGGTTGACAGGTTCTTACCTCTTAACCTCTAACTCTTGCATCATCTAGTGTCACTAAACTTTAACTATTTTATTTTATAATGAACAAAATATTAAAATAGTCTTGGTTTTAACAGCAGCGCAGCCAGAATAGTTTTTTACCAATATTTAAATTGTGTGGGGTTGGCTGGAGGCTAATTTTATAACAAAAAAATATTTAAAATTAAACGCCATTTCATGCTATTATCAGTCAATTAAATTTGTTCTCAATTTAAATACATTCCAAATTTTAAAACACTTCAATGATCATTAAATTTAATTATATCTACACCATGGCGTTCCTTTTTAGGAAATCTGGTTCAAGGCTTGGAAATAATAATGAGATCTTAAAAGCAAGCAAAATTTTTTTCAACTTTACAAACTAAAATTTTACAACGAGATATTAAATCTTCGAGACAATTTTTAAACGGTAATTTGAATTTTCTCTTTTGTTACAGCCCGTGGGTCCTACAGGCCTAAACCATAATTAGTAGATTTAAAGAGTTTTTTAAGTTTTATTTTTCAAATAGCTCCACTCTAGAAGCACCCAAACTTATGTACTTGATATTTCTGTGCGAAAAACATCACTATACTGTACGTCATTGTAGTTGTAATACAACATGGCTAAAGCAGCATTGTATACATGGCATTGTATACTAACACATATAATACAACATGCCTAAAGGTAACCGGAAAGGTTAGGTTGATTATAAAACTATAAAGCTTCTTGATATTTGAGTTGATGAAAGAGGTGGCGGCCATGTTGTGACGTTTGAATCGAACTCATCACATGACCACTTACAAGATAGAGGTCACCTCATATCAACCGGTTAGTTTACTTATTACGAGTATTGTTTTTCAACCAAACTTTATGTAACCGAATCCTTCAACTATGTTGTAATATAAATAATATTCGATCTGGTTTGTGGGTTAAGGTTTGAGAATAAAGTTTGATAATACTGAGTTGTATATATTGCTTGTACTTATAAACTAAAAAACCTACTAAGGAACCAGAAAAATATAATAAAAACTTTAATTCAATCGGGAATTTGTAGTTTGCAGTGTTTAAAATATACTGGACAAACAAAAATAAGTATACAAATTAGAGCGAAAGAACATCTTTCCCATTTCAAATATTATAGGCCTAAGAAGCCAGCTATGGCGAAGCATTGTTTGAACAAAAACCATATGTTTAGAAGTGAAAATTAATCCTTTTAAGGAATGTGATAAATTTTAATGAATCAGATACATTGGTAACTTTATTTATAATTAAAGATAAAAATAAAATTGGTAATAATGAATTAAGACCAATTCAAAATTCAATATTGTAAGTTAATTTATTGTTAAATATTATCTTTAATTTAAATTATTTAAATAATTTTATTAATATTACGTTTTATTAATATTATAGGTACACCAAAATTAAATATTTCTAGCTATTACATTTCGTTGGATGTTAATATATTAGTAGCCATCCAACACTAATACAACAAAAAAATAGTGGTTGTAAATTTGGCAAGGTCCAGATACGGTTATTACTTTTGTTCAAATATGATAGGTTATGTTAATTTTTTTAAATTAATGACTTGTTTGTAATAGCATCACTGAAGATGATGACATAATGTCATTGAAAAGCGTTTGAGATTAAAGTTTTTATAATTGTGAGTTTTTTTTATATTCCTTGTGTTTATGTTGTAATATGGTTAATTGGAGTTAAACACAGTTATCTATCTTGTAAAGAAACACTGAATGTATAAGGTTCCCAATGCGTGCTCCTAGAGTGAGTTTCTTTTGTTACTTTTTCAACATTTTTCGATTTTGCTATGTCATGAGAGTTAGTTATTTTTCCCGAGTAATTAAGTACTTTCAATCTGTCCATATACAACTTTTATTACAATATCATTTATGTGTGAGATCGATACAATTACCAACATTTTACTAAAGTCCTGTTCTCAGATGCAATAAACAAGTTATATATGTTACGTGACATAACCTCAAATCCTTTTCCTCCATCTGTAAATAAAAACATTAGTACATCCGCATCCTGTTTTACCAGATTAAGAAGGCGTGCAAAAGTTGGTAAACACTGTCGCGTTGGCGTTAGTGTTGCCAACAGCTGTCCAGCCGTCTGTGACTAATCAAGCCAGCGTTGACATCTGGCGGTAATTGCATATCTAATTACCAGCAGAAATCCAATTAACTCAATTTAATTTCATATTCAGCCTTTAGTTACCGCGCGCTTTGAAAGGGAGAACGAGTTTCGCGAAACCGATCGCCCCGAGATTGCCAATACGGCAGGAAATACTCGATCTTAAAAAGGAAACTAACGCGGTCGTGATGTACTCTGGTCGTAGCGAATGGAAATTAAATGCACAACTGGTTATAGACAAAGCATTGTTGTGGCTACACTGCAATACCGTATAATGGCGCGAGCATGCGCACTGCGGCCAGAGTTGAACTGAAATAAAACTACTTTAATCACACTAATAGATTCGAATCTAACCATTTCATTGATTTAAACGGCGTTTTAAGACCATCTCTAAATATGAAAAAATATTGAGTTTTCAGGCAAAGTGTTTTACAGTAAGGGTGGGGTAAAATAACCTCCCTATTTTTAAAAGTACGTAAATAAAAACATTGTTTTTCTCAATACAACAAATTTATTTTTTTAAAGCCTATTCTACGACACGGGAAGTTTTTTCTACTTGGTTTTAAAAAGGATATCGGATAGGTGGCGGCCCTGGTTGTCGATACACTGCTGCAAGCGGATTGGTAAGCTAGTAGAGACTATTTCCAGCATGGCTTGAGGTATACGCTGGACTTCCTCGTGTATTGCTTGCTTCAGATGAGGCTGGTTCCTGGGACGATGTTTGAAAACCTCGGCCTTCAAGAAAACCCACAAAAAAAGTCACAGAGTTTGAATCGAGAGATCTGTAGCTGGGCCTCGACAACTGACTCATTCCTGCGAATAAACGCTTGGAATCCAGAAGCTCTCTGCACATTCGTCTCCACTCCATGATGGCGACTGATGCCAAGCGTTAGGTAAACTCCCCCCTCTCCTACGTCGAAGCTGATATCACCACCATTCTGAGTATCTCCTACTGCTCACTACAAAGCAACGAAAATCGGGAGGTTATTAGGTCACACAATTTATTTCTTATCGTGCAAAAAGTCGTAAATAAATAAAAATATTGTACATAAAAACCAAAGTTTAAATATTATCTTTTAGTTTCGTGGCGTTTAATAAAATATAAAGTATCGAACTTTTACTTATACTTACACAATGTCTTGAAAAGATAAAATACGTCCTGGCCACTGTAAAACGGATTTTCGAGCCGATAAAATATTGGCTGGCCAAATATGGCGTTGACCATAAAAATAAATTAATCTATTACAAATGAACAAACTCCTTAAACCAACATAGCATCGTGATAAAACACTAGAACCAGTACATATCCAAAGCCAAGTTCCTTTACTCTGAATCAGCCGGATCTTCTAGGAAATGTCGGAGAGCTATCGCGTGAAAAATCGAAAGAATTTTCTTAAACCAAATTAATACTATTACAAACACGTTCACGTCAGTTTGGCTACAGTTTCAATACCAGCGAACAGAAACACACACTTGTAACAATAAAACGAAGGGTGTTTTGTACCAATCTGACACGTACATGATATAACAAAAACAATTATGCACACACACACACGCATGCATCCACAGGCAATTTTATTAACCAAAGGCGACTAAATATATATAACAATCGTTATCTTGAGAGACTGACTGAGAAACAGCTTAGAGTCGAAACTATAAAAGATAGAGACTTGAAATGCAAAGATAGAGACTTGAAATGCCAGAGTAAATTACGTTCATAACATAGACGCACACTAAGAAAGGGTTTTGCAAAATATTGAATTTGAACTCTAAACATTGCTAAATTCCGTGGAAAGTATACACGTCCCATATGAAATGCTCAGAGAAAGTATAACTGCAGAGACTATGCATGTTCTATAATTATTATTACTTCTTGCGAGAAAACAGTCATTCCGTAAACATTATCAATTATTAGTTGGTTTTAACATATAACATTAACATATAAAGTAAGCTTCAATAGAGTGCTAGTATATATATATATATATATATATATATATATATATATATATATATATATATAGTAGAGTCACGATAATTCGAGGTGAATGGGACCGAGACCACTCCGGAATTCCAAAAACTCAGATTACACAAAAATACGTCACGATGCATTAGAAAAAATAGGACTGCTAATGAACTCAAATACAGTAAAACCCCTCATATCCAAATCAATGTGATGACAACCCAATCTGGATTTATCAGTAGTGGGAATTAAGACCAGTTCAGCTAATCATGAGTATCGTCATTGTTTGATTGATTTGTTTGCTTCAAGAGAGTTTATTTTGTGATATGTCACACACAATACTATACATCTGTGTTTTCTAAAGGATATTTATTAACTCTCGACACTTACAGCGAACATAAAGGAAGATATTTATATTTCATTGACCTTCTGTCGGTCGTGTATACATAGTAGAACTCTTCAGCAGTTTTTATGTCAACTAGAGTGATAAGCTCAGTATGAGCGTGAATGTTGTAAAGTTACATTACTAATAGACAGAGTGCTTTAAATTTTAAAAGCTATTTAGAGTAAATATATATATATATATATATATATATATAAAACAAACGCCTTGACAAAGCGATGATACTTTGAATTTCCCCCAGAGTGGAAATGTGTCATCGATAGATTTTATCGGCAGAAAGGTGAACAAAAGGAAAGGAATGTAAGTAATTGTTTGGCTCGGGTGTGTGTGGATTGACGTCAATAGGCATGGCTTTATTCCTCTATATATAGGAACAGAGTTATCTGCGCTCTTCACTCGCTCGTCAATGCTAGGTAAGATTCTAGCGAATCGTCGGAACTGCGATTGTATGCACTGCAGAATGAACGGATGTACTCCAGATAATAACTATTCATGATATAATATATATATATATATATATATATATATATATATATATATATATATATATATATATTTAGGGTATTCTTCTGTAATACGAACAATATTATGGCCCATTGACCTTCTGTCAGACTTCTAAACAAAACTGATAAGAACATTCAAACACAACTGATGAAGTTGGGTAATACACAAATCTGTAAAACACTAGTGAACTTAATGATAAAACTGAATGGGGAGGAAAAACAATACCCGTTTGATATAAACATTTCTTGGAAGCCTGATTGATTTTCTTTGCACGACGTATTGAGATAAACATTTCTTGGACACTCGTTTCCTCAATAGAGGTTCATCACCCAATAGATAAAATAGTCTAAAACAGAAAATGGTTCGAATTTAACGGGAGCTCGGAAATTCGAGACTCGGATGTTCGAGATTCTACTGTGTGTATATATATCTTTTCTACACGAACACTGTCTTAGTGAACACTATCTTATACTCCAGTAAGCCGTATCGGATGGCTTGGGAAGCGGTATCGGATACCCTGATAAGTGGTATCGGATGACCTGACAATCCTTATAGGTTTAAACTATTGTCGATTGAAGACTAGACACTATAAATTATATGCGACACTAGGGAAATAATTTATTTCGAGTAATTTATTTTACTTAATTACTACGAAATTATAGTAACGAAAAAGAAGAGCTAGATAATTAATTAAGACTTTTCGTGCATACAACAGGCACAACATTACGGACACAAATAATGGCAATGGACAAGTTGCCAGTTAATATTTATGCAATACAAATTAGCTTATACAGGGGGCGAAAATTTGAAAAGGCCAACAAACTTGTTTTATTGTGCGATCGCATCAGGCCAGGTCAGATAAGTTGCGGTTGGTTAGACTTACTGAATGTAGCCAATCAACATTTGCCCTCTATCTCAAAATCTAATTCCCATTGATTTGTTTCGTCCCTTCCCACTTGTCTGCCCGCTTTCCTTTCTGACTTTCCTACGCTGCTGATTAGCTTACAATTCAGCGGCGTTTTAGGCGAAATCTAGCGTGAAACGGCGAAAGCTCTTCTACCACCGTCCAAAATAATCCTCTCTCCAAACTGTGGAGTCAATTTTCTGGCTTTTGGAAAAAAGATGTTAACAAAGTCTTTAAGTGTCACAGACTATCTTGCTTCAAAGGTAAATATAACACGTAAACATATTAAAGGAACGAACATATATTTTTGTAGTATAAAAATGGGATAATCCGAGGATTCCGTACCCCCATTTCATGAACATTTTCATCACAAAAGTGATGAAAATCATCGCAGTCTGATTTCATTTTCACTTGAGCTACTAGTTTTTCACAAAAACACTTAGACTTACGGCCTGAGTTGACTGTGGAACACATCTCACGAAACGGCCGTGCCCAATAATAAAAAAGTAAGTGCTCCTATAGGTAAGTGTACATACTAATATTGGCCAATATTTTAGTTTATTTTAAACACCAACGAACTAAGACAATATACCCTAATTTAATTGACACTAACTATTACCCACAATGTGTACCACTTAACACAGCAGTATCTAAGTCACTTAAGGACTGCCCCCTTCCCCAAATCCTATCTACATGCCTGTATATCTGACAGAAGCCTGTTTTTATCCTCTTTGAGAGTAGCGATGCCCAAGGGTTCCAATTCCTAGTAAAGAGATCATTATAGCCTTCTCTAGTAGTACCTAGTTTTATCTACCTCTCTTTATTTATCTGCTTAAAGGAAGATAGCTGCTAAATACCTCTTTGTGATCCAATAGGCAAAACATAAATTCAGTACACGACCCTTAACACTTGAACCATGATAGTAATTCAATTATCTCTATTAGTTCACACTCTCCTTTTACTTGTTCAACATTTCAATCGTTAATAAAATACTTTCTATGTATCCATTCAAGTTAATTTTTTTTTTAACTTGTAACGGATGACACTGGTTGTTAATATAGTTTTTTTTTAATATTATTAATTAATTAATTTTAGTTTTATATGGAAGAAAAACTTTTTATACAAGGGGCAAGATTTGCAATACAGTTATTTCGTCCCATTTGTCTTAAATAGGTGACAACATTTGATTACATAAAACATCTGATTTTATGTTATAGATTGTGTGATAAAACAGCTGCTTTAACGCATACGTTATATTACTTTATTTATATTTATTGTGTACTATTGAATAAAAAGTAACTAAAATAAAATTTTTCTTTATTGTTAAAAGTAATAATTAACTTTAAATTTGGTTTGTTTACATTATTTGTTTTTAATTTTTTATAATAATTTCTTAAGCGAATATTTACTTAAAATGGTGCATTGTAGGTATGATTTTCTCTCTCCCTCACCTCCCCTCCACTTTTTTTACTACCCACCGTTTCTCTCTCTCCCCTCCTTCTCTCAAAATGGGAGAATTCTTTTATAAAAGCCCAAACACACCTGTCGGAATCAATTTTCTAGAGATGCATTCAAATTTAAATACCGCCTGTCTCTAGGTTAGTAGACTTTCTCAGCCCACCAACCTGCCCTTTAAGTAACCTTTACTGATGTAAAAATCTTAATATTTCAAATTCATTATTTATTAGTCTAGTTCTTTAAAAAAACAAAAAAAAACCATCTATCCTAGAGGAAATGTCATTGCCAACTTGGATCACATACTCTGCCCATACCTTATAGTAGGCTACAACTGTGGTATACATCAGTATAGGCCTATATAACTATTGTTAAGAAGAGTTGTCCTGAGTGACTGACTGAGAATGAACTTAGAGTCGAATCTATAAAAGGTAGAGCTTGTAACTTTCATAATATAAACGCACACTAAGAAAGGATTTTCAAAATGTTGATTTTAAATGGTAAAAGTTGCTAATTTCCATAGAAAGTATACAAGTCTCATGTGAAATGCACATAGAAAGTATAATTTCAGAGACTATGCCTGTTCTATAATTAGTACAACTTCTTACGAGAAAACAGTTATTTCATAAACATTATCAATTATTAGTCTTTTTTAAATTTATCAAATTAACATAAAATGAGAATTTTAAATGAGTGTGGGCGAAGCAGTCACGGGGCGCTAGTAAACTATAATTCTAGACTTCGAATAAATCTTTTACAGATAGGCTAAATCTTTCATTTATAACTGTGGCAAAATATTCAAAGACCAATAATTGTGAACTTTTAATTCTACTCAGATTTACAAAACATCATTAATAATATTGTTGTGAACACAACCTTTCCGCTATTGATTTAAAGTTCGTAGTTGGTACACCTGTTTCGAACTACTTTGATGAAAGCCAAAAACTTGTATACATGCTGCAAACCCACCGTACGCCTACCCGATATCTATAACTTTGGCGCAGACAAAAGTTTACAAGAGTAATAATAAAATAATTTTACCCTAAATAATATTTTTCAAATAACTTTAATAACGGAGATATTTTAATTTAATTTCACAGTTTACAATTGTGCGATACAGTGCTAGAGGAAATGTAAAAACATACTTTTTACAACCTACGATTGTATGTTATAGGCAATGCGGCTGGGGCTCCCAACCTTTCAGGCTCTGCGTCCCCTTTACAACACTTACATGAGGTTGCGCTACCCTGGTTTTTATATATGGATAAGAACTACAATCTGAGAGTAAAACTAAATCGGGTTAAACTTCAAGTAATTTTATTTAACTTTTAATATAAATATACATCACCCTACAACAGTGATGATGCTGCAATCCTACAGTGGTAGACTTAATTTGGACCTTGCACATCACATATATTAAAATACAGTTAAAGATGCATAACGTAGCTAAATATATAATGTTATACACGCACGCACACACACACACATATACAAAATATATATATAATAATCCTTGGATGAATTTCTTCTTCTTGTTTTATATATACACAATATTAAACACTTTATAAACATATACATACATACATACATACATACATATATATATATATATATATATATATATATATATATATATATATATATATAATAATCCTTGGATGAATTTCTTCTTCTTGTTTTATATATACACAATATTAAACACTTTATAAACATATACATATATAGGCCTACATATATATATATATATATATATATATATATATATATATATATATATATATATATATATATATATATACACACTTTCATAAACAAGAATTTTTATTTTATTTTTCTTCAAACATTGAAGCTTTTCGCTAATTGGTAGTATCAGTATTATCAGCATTATCAAAATTTTCAAAGTACATTATAGTTCTATTAAGGCTCATATAAGAAGGAGTCCAGATGTAGTCATAGAACTATAAGGTCCTTTGAACATTTTGATAATGCTGATACTGATAATCAGCAAAAAGCTTCAATGTATTAAGAAAATTAAAATAAAAAGTTTTGTTTCTGAAAGTGTCATTTAATTATATATATATATATATATATATATATATATATATATATATATATATATATATATATATATATAATTAATAAATTAAAAATATTTCAAAAACATGAATACTTTTAATGAATATATTTATTCATTCAGAATAAGAATACATATATTCATTAAAAGTATTCTTGTTTTTGAAATATTTTTAATTTATTAACTATATTACAAGAAAACATATCACCATATTTAATATATATATATATATATATATATATATATATATATATATATATATATATATATATATATATTATACAGTATGTATAGTCTATATATCACAATGGCAATAGAATGGAGATAATAACTATATAACACATTAAGACTCATATCTATGGTACAGAGATCTTATCACAGAGATGCCTATGTACAGAGACCATAACTCAGTAACAAGGATCTTTCAAAACATTCTACAAAAACTATGACGTAGTTCAGAACACACATGTCCCACTGCTACACCTAATTGAGGACTCACACCTCTCGTCTGTAGCAGGTTTTAGTGTACTTTTCCACATGCCCCAGATTGAGAACCCCTTTTATAAGGCAAAGTACTGACATCACATGAAAAATTCAGGACACGTGCTTGATCACCACAGAGTCGTTGGTGCTGTCTGTGTTAGGTTACGCTAAACTTCTTAAAATATATATATTTTTATTCAATATTTATTTACCTCTATAAACGTTTCTCTCTTAAAGTATGCCTTTTGGTAAAAAAAGTATAGCCCCTGCCCCATTCTAACCCGGCACTGATCATAGGCGACAACTTTGTCCATAAGAGGGGTAAAATCCCAGTTTTATAAACTCGGTCTGTAACCAACAACGAAGAAAACTACCCCCGGATTAAACGATTTTCATTTTACACGCAAATCTGTGAATGATACCAAAGTTCACCCCGAAATTTCCCTTTCCCCTGGCATTAAACATCTTCCATTGGCGTGCAGCTTGTAAGTAAACAAATTGCAGACAATAACTTAGAATTCTGCAACTGGCTGGCCGCCAAGCCCGTTCACCGCTTTCCTTTACTTGTTGATTCTGCAGGCATTCGTTTGCAACATTGTGTCATCGCTTAATAACAGGTCTACTACTATTAGTCCTTCTTAAAACACTGGCTTATTGTTTTATTGTCTCTTAGCATTAAGCTTACCATTCAATGCAATTTATAACACGTGGCATCCGTTCTGACAAAATGTAAGTAATATTTCAATACCATTCGGTAAATTATTTAATTAAAATACGTAGTCTTTTTATATAAAAAAATTATCACAGAATTTATTGTTAGAAAATTATTTTTTAAACTTTTATTTTCATTTGTTGTTTTATTTTGTACTTTATATTTTTTTTAGTTTTGTAGGGAGTACAAAGTAACCGGTGAGGTTAGGTTTTAGAAACGTAATTGGTTTAGTAACTTTAATAATTCAACATCCGGTTAACATGAATTAGGAAATTATTTGTTTTTTCTTTTAGACATTGACATACATAAATATGTATAATTTTTTCAAATTTAATTCTTATGTATTGTATTATTTTTGTACATAGCAGTTTTTTTTTAGTTCTTAGGAAGTACAAAGTAACCGATGAGGTCAGGTTATGAAAAGGTAAACGGTTTAGTAACTTTAACATTCAATTCAGTAACAGGTCAACAAAAATTGGGAAATTAGTTATTTTTCCTTTTGCACAGTAGAATACATTAATATGTATAATTATTTCAACTTCTATTTTTTTCATGAATTGCATTATTTTTGTTATTTGTAGTTTTGTAGGAAGTACAAAGTAACCGATGAGGTTAGGTTATAAAAAGATAATGTTTATTAACGTTAACAATTAATTCAGCTCGGTTAACATTAATTAACAAATTAGTTTTTTTTCACATTAGACTAACGTACAATAATATGTAGACACTTTCGGTAGCACTTACTTTTAGTTAAATGAGGACGGTAGTTTCGGAAGTGTCTCTTATTACTATCCTTCCCGTACCTGATAATTTCTCACACGTGAACGAAACTGCCGTCCTCGTTTAAACCAAAAGTAAGTGCTACTATAAGAAAATGTTATGATATTAATATACGAGTGTGTAAAAGTGAACGGGTGGCTCAAGTTCTGTATAGAGGCAATATAAAACTTCTTATCCAGCTCTACTTCATTCAATGACGTAATTTTCTCTTAATAATTTACTACTCATATCATCAAGGCTAAGCTTCCTTATACCTTCCCTAACAAGCAGAGTAACGCATTTACCCCGGCAAAGAGTAGGTCTACACGAGGTTCGCCAACACATACATGCTATATATCTATTATAGCTCTCACCAGGGGGGTTTATTTCAATCTATATTCACAATACATGCCTATCCTTCGTGGCATATAATAGACGTTCTGGCGGGAAGCTTTAAAATACAAATAAACCATGTTCTCCTGGTGCTTTGCAAACATTTCAGTTTACTGCAATACATTTAGAGTTGTAAATTAAACGACGGTCCTTCTTTATCTGTGCAAGGCGAGACACGATGTGAGCAAATGAGTGTATCTGGATGCCGATAAAACAGGTGTAAAACCAAAAAATAACACTTAGTTATATATCCCAGTACGTTTTTTCACAATATCTTCCTTTGTTGACGCGTTTCGGAATGACTCCATTTTCAAAACGTAAAGAATACTGTTCACCCAAATATTTAGCTCGACTTTATATACTGTTAGCCACGCCCCCTACCACTCAGATCCGTTTCCTATTGGTACACGTCTACTCTTGACTCCCCAGCGTTTAGCTAATTGATAATTTTAAACTTTTAAAAATAACCTTCGACTGTGTATTTATTTAGTTTATTACATTTTTTTTACACACAATACAATAATCACAGACAATAGGAATCGAGGTCGGCCAGTGGTGGAGGCGTGGCTAACAGTTTATAAATAAGAACTCAAGATTTAGGTGAACAGTACTATTTAAGTTTTGAAAATGGATTCATTCCGAAACGGGTCAACAGAAGAGAATATTGTATTGTTCTCGGGAAATATGTACTCAGATATACACAAATTCCTAACAGAAGAGTACAGTAGGCCCTATATTAAGAACACTTAATTATAGCAATGTGTGAACAGAGAGTAAAAGACTATTTAGGGGTGGAAGTACTGAAAAAGAAACATTTGGAGATGAGCAAAATCATTGCTCCAGTACGAGAGGTAACTTCAAATCCCCCTCTTCTCTCTCTCTCTCTCTCTCTCTCTCTCTCTCTCTCTCTCTCTCTATCTCTCTCTCGCTCTGTCTTCCCCCCTCAAGAACAGATCAAAATACAAAAAGAGGCTAGGAATAAACGAAAAAATTTTCGAAAACGATGGATGAAGATGGAAACGATAGAATAAGCACTTAAGTAACTAAACTACGCGAGAATAAAGTTAGTTAAAAAGCACTTAAGTTCAAATGAAGATACGATGGGATAAATGTGATTGGATTTAATATGAGAATTGTCTTGAGAAGCTAAATAAGCTATGCGGATATTGTAGGATCAACTAGATTCATAATGAAAAGAATATACATTGTAAGGCCTCAAGTTTCCTACTGAGACTAACCGATTGTCGAATTGAAGAAGCTCAATGCGCATCAGCTCACATCGAGTATGGCGAATTAACTTATGCAAATTTTATGTTTTTACTGTTTCTTTCACGTAACTGTATAGGCCTACCAAATAGCAACAACGTATCTAGTTTCGATAAGTTTTGTTGTAAAAGAATAATAATATTGCTTCTATTTACATCTCGAGCCACCAGTTTATATTTACAATATTTAACACATTGTTAGTAACTCGTATATTATTACATACCCACTTCATTAGTTTGGTCTAAACGAGGACTGCAGTTCCGAGAGGTGTGACAAATTATCAGGTACGGAAAGGATAATAGTAGGACAAATTTCCCGAAACGACCGACCTCATTTAACTAAAATAAGTGCAACCAAAATTGTCAACATATGTCACTGTGTAAAAAAAAAACTTACTAATTTCCTAATTAGTGTTAACTGGTTGCTGCATTAAATGTTTATGATATTATACCTATAACGTCTATATAACCTAACCTCACCAGTTACTATGTTTGTTGCTATATTATAATAGAGTAGGGCTATAAAATAGTTTTTAATATATATATATATAATAAATTTAAAATATTTCAAAAACAAGAATACTTTTAATACATATATTATTCAAAGCTTTTCGCCGATAAAACAGTACCAGCATCTTCAGGAAAATTTTGTAACAAAATCAATTTGTTACATAATTATTTTCCTGTAGATGCTGGTACTGTTTTATCGGCGAAAAGCTTTGAATAATATATGTATTAAAGGTATTCTTGTTTTTGAAATATTTTTAATTTATTAACTATATTACAAGAAAACATAACACCATATTATATATATATATATATATATTACAAATTTTCAATAGTTGAAAAAATACATTTTATTCATCCACTCAAGTTCAAATATATTTTGTTAAACTTCTAGTGCATGACAATTGATGTTAATACAGTTTTTTAAAATATTAATTCATTAATTAAATTTAATTTTAGTTATATATGGGAGAAAAGCTTTTATAAAAAGGCGCAAGGTATGCAATTTAGTTATTTCGACCGTTTTAACGCATAGGTTATGTTATTTTATTTATATTATTCGTAGTTATTAATAAAAAGTAAAAACAATAACATTTTTCTTTGTTGACCTAAGTAGTAATCGACTTTAAAAAATTGTTGTTTATATTGCTTGTTTTTAATGCTTTCATCACTTTTACAAAGCAGTCAGGGCCTAAACATTATTTCACTACGTTTACTTAGCGTATATGAAGCAACCTAATCGCTTTATTCGGCCGGCTCCCGTCTTAAGTTAAACAATGCCTATAATCGGCCAAGTTATAAAATTTCCAACCTCTTCCGACTGCGACTCAAGCCAACAATTCAACGACTTAGATTGTTAAAGTAATTTTCACCTTCCATAACTTGGCAGAATGTTTTTAATCAACTAACCCCATAAGGCCGGTCCCCTCTCTCACTCGCTCTCTCGCCTTGATTCCATCCGCTCTCTCTGTTACCCTCTCATAACGCTGATTACTACCACCCCTTCCCATCCCTTCCTATAAAACTGTTCTGATGAAATTTTCGGTGTACACAACAAAACGCAATATTATAATATTCGAGACCAATTTTCATGCTTGATATAAACGCAGACACTCAAGGAGCGGTTCCCGAATTAAATTTTACTTTTTATTACACCAATAAGGGAAGCACTCGGGTGGGGGGGAATAATTTTGTAACCTCAGAGTCTCATTGCCTTTGCTTTCTTCTTTAGAACGATCGCAGTATTTAAACAATGACTTATACTTTGCACGGAAGTCAAAATGTTGCAGCGAACGCCCGCTGAGATGGTTTTAACGACCATCGCATGCATCGAACAAACACTAACACTTAACCTATACTCACTGCAACATCCAAGCAGACATTAATTAGGGTTCAAAAATTGTGTGACCCTCGCTCTACAACTTCGTCAGAGAGCAGGTCTACGGGTAAGCGATTCTACCCACGTTAAGCATACTTCACAAACTGCCACAAAAACAAATCACCACGTAACGCACCACTACCACAAATCTTTATATCCCATCTTTATTCCTCATGCTTTTCCCTGTCCCTTTTCCATCGGGAGTGTTATAGTGCGGAACATGTAACCATGCACTTGTCCGTGCGTGTACTACCACTACGGAAAACATGTTACATATTGAGAATGTTCGATATATTAACTGCATCTAATATGTCAGCACATATTTCAAGAATGTTTCTTATTTCGTACCGCAACTAATTTATCAAATATCGACCGTCTCATGCAAGTTATTGTTTTGTGAGTCACTATCATGTTTGCAGGAAAGTATTTTTATTCTGACCCCCTAACCCCTATATCGCCTACTGCGATCTCTCAAGGCCACGTGCACGGTTACTTGGTCCACACTATGCTATTAGACAGATCCTTTAACCCCGAAAGGCTACTTCGAAGATACAATTGTACTCCTTATATCGTATGCGCCAAAATAAACAAAGTACTACAGTATAACTGAATCAGCTGTAGTTGCCTTCTCGATCAGATGTGCCGAACTTTGATTGTTGCTGCGTATTCATGTGGACGTATTTCATTTGATGTTAGCTTTTGCTGACATGGTGCTAACAATAGTATAGAAAACGTTTATCGAAGAGCATTACTTTCGCTCATTTGGAATTGGACGTGGGGTGGGCCAAGTTTGTCACACACTCTATTACGTTTTCAGGAACAATTTCTCAAAAACCAGCCTCGTAACCCCTGGAGATTTTGTTGTCCCTAAAATATTTTCTTGCCCAATTGTTCCAGCAAGATGGCGCAACCAGTCACATTGCTTTAGGCAACATTTCTTTCCTTTCAGAAACTTTTGGCAACCGCCTAATCTCCCTTAGACCAAACTTTCCTTACCCAGCCCACCTGACGCCTACGTCTGGGAGATTTTCCATGACAACCCACTAACCACTATCGTCAAACTATAAGGAAAAATAACCATATGTATAACGAGCATGAAACAACCCCTCTTCAACTAAATTATGCAAAACTTCCAAGAACGGTACGAGTGTTGTCTCAAATTGAACGGAGGTCATATAGAACATGTTTATACCCAAGTCTAAGCGATTTAGCCTCTTTTTACTTGTATTTATTTGTAAAACTATGTAAATAAAATAAAATAAAATATTTAACTCTTTATTTTGGCTCATACGATATTATAAACAAAGACTTTTATGTTCCTATTTTAGTTTAAAGTTTGTATTAAAGCCCTATCCCAAATCATCCTTAAAGGATACAGTGGGTTACCAACCTGGTACTTATAATCACCAATAGTTTGTCCATACACCAATAATATGTAGCTAAAAATAAAGAAGGAAAGGGTTAAAGGTAATTTTATTATTTAAAACTAATTACTTCACATCATTTAAGTAATAATTGAGCTGAGTGGGGGTTGATGTTATAAAAAGATAAATAACTGCATACGAACTCACAAAATAGTATAGCTTATTGTTATACGCGTTTCAATGACATGTCATCCTCATCAGTAACACCTGATAATACCAGTTGTAAATTTGTAGTAGTGTCTCACTGATGATGGCATAAGCCAGTTCGCGACCTGTGGTATGCGTACGCCCAGGGGTATGTAGACGCCTGGGGGTGGTACGCAATAATAACACCAGTAATGGCGGACATCAATATTTCACACTTTAGATTTGAAACAAATACGAGGTTTCACTAGTAGTTGACAAGATAGTTTATATGTTGTTGATCGGAAATCGCGTGGAGTTTGTATGTTTGTGTGCGACAGAATAAAATAGCGAGGGGAAACATCTATTCCAGATTTAGGTGAACAATACAAATGCAGGAATGGGTCTACGATTTTATATAGGGAACTTTCTGGGAACCGTCTGTCGTGTTCCCCATACAAAAATATCATATACACAGCCCCGCTCCACCCATTATTTACAAAGCAGTCAGGCAACCACTCACTGTCTCAACCACGTCGAGGAATATTTGGTACTTTTTATTGGAAAAATGTTTTTAGGGGTACGTAGAATAAAAAAGGAGCCATTGAGCATAATTTGGGAGAACAATAAAGTTCTTTGTTTGTGAGTTCGTGTACAGTTATTTATTTATACACCACTTCTTTCCAAATTCGTCTTTAGTTATCCTACAGATCACACTACAGGCATAACAATCTCCACCAACAGATCAAACCCACCACGCATAAAGACATATAGGCCTACAACTATTCTGGCGTTTAAATCAAATTTAATTATTTTAAATAGGCCAAACTAGGTCATTTCACGCACGTTACCAAGAAAATATTAACCAATCACAGATCATAACACTGCTGAGCACTTTATACCCAGAAACTACACACATTACCCTACCAACAACTTTACAAATTTCGCACACACGAGATAAGAATAACATACTCGAACAAGAAATATAAAAACCTTTAATGTAAGATCAAATTACGTCAAACACACACATGCTCTACTTAAAACTCGAGCAATACCATAACCTACATTAAAATTCACTCGTTTTTTTGACATCTTCAAATAATCTCTTAAAATACTCTAATATAGGTTCCACGAAACGCCTTATCCTTAAATAACCAATAATTCAGTTAGGCTTAGATTAGAGAATGGGACACATCTCCCAAAACGGATAGAAAAATAATAATAACTATTATTTAAAAAAAAAATTAAAGTCAATTCGTACTTAGATCAATAAAAACGAATTTTATTTTAGTTACTTTTTATTAAATAATTACAATTAATCCAGTTAAGTGCTGGATTTCGAACATGTAGTCTTTCAGTTCGAATCCAACCTAATGACATCGACGTTTCTAAATTTAATTATTAAATAAATATTAAATAAAAACAACCTCTTACCACAAATAAACAACAATTTTTATTTTAACCTAATGTACATTTCGATTACAAAGTAATCATCTTCAGAAGTATTCTACAAATGACTCTGTCAAAGTCATTTGTAAAATACCTCTGAAGACGATTACTTTGTAATCGACATGTACATTAGGCTAAAATAAAAATTGTTGTTTATTTGTGGTAAGAGGTTGTTTTTATTTAATATAAACAATTACGCCACAGTTGCTTCAAGTTGTTATTGAATAAATATTTGCAAAAAAACTGTATTAACATCATGTGCCATGCCCTACAAGTTAAAGAAATTGAATTCGAACTTAAGTGGAATAAAAAGTATTTGAGCAAGATTTATAATTATTTATTGGGAGGGTGTGAACTAATATTAGGAATTTGAAAAACAAGAGACCAAATACTGGCCGAGTTGATTAATTTATAGATATCCCAGAGCAGTCCTCATTTAAACAAAAAGTAAGTGCTACTACAGGCGAATATTTATATATTTCTATAGTTAAAGTACATAATTATTATAATATTGTTACCGAAATAGTAACGTTGTGTTACAAAAATAAAAATTAAACTAAGTTTAAAATATTAATGTAATTTTAAAATATTTTAAAATATGTTGTTATTTATTTGTGAAATATTTAACAATTAAATTGTTAAAAATATTCTACAACATATTATCCATAACTACGTAGTACGGTGTGGGTGAACCACGCTGAGAGAATATCTGAAATCTTGTGGTCACGTGTAGCTATGTATATGTCTAATCGGGAGTTTTGGCTGTGTATACGCGAAGAATACTGGAAGTCGCTGGAGAGGTAGGCCTATCTGGGCATGACAAATTGCCCTTAAGGAGTTAAAACTTCCAGATCCCTTCGGCTGCAACTACATTTGCCTAATCTGGATATAATTGGTTTTATCTTTCCGGTCTCCCACACACAGGAAGTAACAATTTTACTTCAGCCTTTCAAGCAAAATCAAAAATCGTAAAATAAAGCATTGCAAGAACAATTAACTCTACACTGTTTTAAAGTAAAAACTCACAAAGAGAGAAATCTAAGTTAAGCTTTACTGACTGTTCCAATGGCTTCAGATCTAGTAACAAGTATATTTCTGGACCTTATCATTTATGTAAAGATACTTATAATATATATATATATATATATATATATATATATATATATATATATATATATTCATAATTGTACTAATTTAGCACTTTTCTACATCAAGTTATCATAGCGTGGGTTTACCTTATGATATTTATTCAGGTTAAAATTAATAATAAATAATATTAAAAAAACGTTTTAAAATCTATTCCTACTTGGGTCAACAAAGACAACTTTTATTTTAGTTACTTTTTATTAGATAATCACAGTTATTATAAATTAAGTAACATAACCTATGCGTTAAAACAGCTGTTTTATGAAATCATATGTTGTAACTTATTGTAAGCCAAATGAGACGAAATAACTATACAATATTGCAAAACTTGCCTTTTTTGTGAAAAGATTTTCTCCCATATAAAACTATAATTAGTTCATTAAATTTAATTAATGAATTAAAGTTTGAAAGAACTATATTAACATCAAGTGTCATCCACTACAAGTTTTAAAAAAATGTAGGCTATTTGAACTTGAGTGGATGAAAAAAAAGTATTTATTAACGGTTGAAAATTTGA
This sequence comes from Prosapia bicincta, assembly GCA_036971475.1. Classification (NCBI taxonomy): domain Eukaryota; kingdom Metazoa; phylum Arthropoda; class Insecta; order Hemiptera; family Cercopidae; genus Prosapia; species Prosapia bicincta. The sequence goes on along the minus strand of JBAIZL010000004.1, from coordinate 148,814,807 downwards.
TCAAGATATATGTAAAGAGAGTGTGAACTAGTAGAAGGAATTGAAAAATATTTGATTTCTTCAAAGGCATCTTCATGGTTTTCTCATTAGAAACATTTTTGCCAATAAGTAAGGCATAGAAGAAGCATCGTGTAGAGGCTTTACCTGACTGGTAGAGCTCGGACACTTCTGTATGATAGAGGACCTCAGATATGCTCTCCACTACCACCTATATAAGAAAAGGTTTGGATACTTCTGTAGGATAGAGATTGGATATTTCTGTGTGGTAAAGACTGATTTCTTCTGTAGAGGGAAGATTAGCTACAAGCCTATAGTGTAGAGATTGGATACCTCTGTACAATAGAGGTACCTCTTCATGCTAACAATTGTTACAATTTTGCATGGTAAAGATTGGTTCCTATACTAGACACGTACATAAAGTGAAAACTAGCACCTCTGCATGGTAGAGATTCGGCAACGTTTCCTGGTAAAGATTAAATTCTGTAGTCTAGAGAGTGGATGTTTCTGTAATGTAGAGACTGAATTCCTCTGTATGGTAGAGATTGAACTCCTATATATGATAACCTAGAGATTGGGTGCTTCACTAGGGTAGAGATTAGTGTCCTAAGCTTGGTAAAGGTTGAACCCTGTAGTCTGGTTTGCAGATATCGGGTGCTTCAGTAGGGTAGAGATTGGACTCCTATGTAGGATAATGGCTAAGCCCCAATAATCTAGAGATTGGGTGCTTCACTAGGGTAGAGATTAGTGTCCTAAGCATGGTAAAGGTTGAACCCTGTAGTCTGGTTTGCAGATATCGGGTGCTTCAGTAGGGTAGAGATTGGACTCCTATGTAGGATAATGGCTAAGCCCCAATAATCTAGAGATTGGGTGCTTCAGTAGGGTAGAGATTGGAGTCCTACGCATGGAAAATCTTGAACCCTGTAGTTTAAGGACTGGGTTCTTCTGTAATGTGGATATTGAATTCCATTGTATGATAGAGATTGGACTTGCATGCATGGTAGAGCCTGGACCCCCAATGACTGGATGTATATTAGTGTGGAGATTAGGTTTTTTCGTATGGTAGAGATTGTCCTCTTATGTATGGTAAAAGGCTAAACCGCAATATTCTAGAGACTGGGTGCTTCAGTAGGGTAGAGATTGGATTCCTGTATATGTTAAGAGTTCTGCCTCTGCAGTCTAGTTTGAATATGTCTACATAATAGAGATTAATCCACCTCTGTAGGACAGAGATGGGATAACTCTGTATATTAGAGACGGAACATCTCTGTAATGTCGCAAATGAGAATGAGAATCAGCCTCCTTCATTGAAAAAAATCCTGCCAATTAAGTAACGGTTCTCCACCATCTATCACTACTAATGACGAGTCTTCCTACGACCCATTCCAAACACCCTCTCCTACATCCCCCACCAAGAATCTCTGCGTTTTGCTAATAATATACTAGTTTAACTTAATCTGGACGTTGATCTTGTGTTTGAAGCTAAAGCCAAAGTGAATGATCGCCAAGTGCTGCACTCTATTTTCGAAAGAAACATTACCCAGCACGCATGCGCGTTACAAACAAGCCATTAGTCGCACTTAATGAATGTCTATTCAACGATTTCAAGGCAATAAAAAGTTCAGCAGCCTATACAAGCTGTTATTATAAGTACAATGGGATATCAAAGTGGTCCGAAGCGAAACGCGCTGTGCAGTCTGTTGGCCATTAATCACGGCAAGCTGAGCGCGCAGTATTTATAGAGAACTGGCGAGGTACTAAACTCCGCCGTGCCCTTAGCTGAAGTAACCCCATACGATTTACTAGAAAATGTTACTTCAATTAAACGTACCAAACAGAAATTACTGTTGCATCCAGGAAATATACAAGTTGTATTTATTATCACGCAGGTTATGCACCTATTCTAAGGATTCTTCACAGTCTAGAATACTACAGTCTAAGATTCACAGTCTTAGTATAGTACACAAAATACTTGACACTGACGAGAATTCACAGACTAGATTACAGTCCAGAATTCACAGAATGGAATCACAACCTAATTTCCTCTGCTCAGGATTCACAGTTTAGATTGCTACAATCTAGATGACTAAAGTTCAGATTTCACATACTGGAATCACAACCTAATTTCCTCTGAACAGGATTCACACTTTAGATTGCTACAATCTAGATGACTAAAGTTCAGATTTCACATACTGGAATCCCAACCTAATTTCCTCTGAACAGGATTCACAATTTAGTTTGCAACAATCTAGATTACTACAGTACAGAATTCACCGACGGAATCAAAACCTGTTTTCCTTTGCGCAGGATTCAGTGTCTACAAGCTATTTATTCATAGTATGAATTGGTGCAGCTTATAATTCACAGACTATAAGTCAGTCTAGCTGTTACAGCCTATAATTCACTGTCTAGATCACTACAGCCTAGAATTCACAGCCTAATTACCCCTGTCCACGATTCATTGTCTACAATCTATTATTCATAGTATGAATTGGTGCAGCCATAATTCACAGATTATAATTCAGTCTAGCTGTTACAGCCTATAAATCACTGTTTAGATTGCTACACTCTAAAATTCACAACCTAATTACCCCTGTCCACGATTCATTGTCTACAATATATTATTCATAGTATGAATTGGTGCAGCCTATAATTCACAGACTATAATTCAATCCAGCTGTTACAGCCTATAAATCACTGTTTAGATTGCTACAGTCTAAAATTCACAACTTAATTACCTCTGTCCAGGATTCAGTGTCTACAATCTGTTATTCAAAGTATAAATTTGTGCAGCCTATAATTCACAGACTATAATTCAGTCTAGCTGTTGCATCATATAGTTCACATACTAGATTGCAACAGCCTAGAATTCGCTGCCTAGACATCTACTGTTTAGGTTTACCCAGTCAAAACATCACTGCAGGTCTCTCTATTAAGAACAACAAATTTAGCTAAGTTACGTTATTTCCTTTTGTTTGCAGCTCTTGATTTATTTTTTGGAATGTAGGGTGAGAGACACATGAAAAAGCCGGTGAGCGTTTATTTCCCGTGGTAATGCTCTCCACTACTCTCTCGTTGCCGTAACAACCCGATAACAGAGGTAAGGGCTTTTAAGCTGCTTCTGCGACCATCCCTCGCCACAAACTCCCCACAGGTAATATTACTAGCGACCAAGAAACCGTCATCATATCGTAGGCTGGTCATTAACTACATATTTACTTAGAAAAACCAACGGCGGCGTATGCATACTTAAACGAAGATAGCTTCTTCCCAATGAATTATTAATATCTTTAAATGTTTAATTTGTTTATTTGCATTGGCTGCTTTTCATTATTCCGTACGTTTTTTTGGAACTCATTAAGAAAAATCGTTCTTTAGCTGCTTTAGCGTTTCTTTATTCTGAGATCTGATATCATTTGAGGATTAAGTCTAAATTGAGCAAAAAATCTTATAAGTTTACCTATTTATTACCTTTCTAGACGAGAAAAGAAGATGTTGAGTGCTGATATAGAGGTATTTATAATCACAAACTGTCATTAAATTTATTTACTTGTTTATTATTAAAGTTGAAAGTGTGTAGGGGCCTAAATGTTTTTGGAAAGGTTATTAGAGAAAAGACAGAGAAATTAGATTCACATTTTGAAGCCGGACTTATAATTTTAAATCACCATTTAAATTGTTCAGGCATTAATTGTTTTAGATCCTAAATGTTTTCAGCAAGGTTATTAGAAAGGACACTAAAACATCAGACATTTTCTTTTAAGCTAGGCTTATAAATTCAAATCGCCATTTAAATTTGTAACGTATTAATTTTTTTTTAATATAAAATTTAATTGAGTCTAAATGTTTTTAGAAAGATTATTAGAGAGGACATGATGCAATCAGATGATATACGTGGTCATGGCGTTTCTAATTTCAAATCAGTATTTGCATTGTTTGTCTAAATTTATTCTTAATTTTAACAATGTTTTTAGAAAGACTGTTATAGAGAACGGAAAGCAATCAGGGGCCACAGGACTATGTGGCGCGTCTCTAATACTATAGGAGCTAATTTCAAAGCCTGTAATTGCTATTGTTCCCCTTCTTTTCTTTTACAATCTCCACACAACCACCCACAGCCCAACCCGTCAACTACCTTAACAAACTTCCAGAAGTCACTTTTAACGAATGGAACATTTCGGTGACACTTGATTAATCTTTTGAAATTTTACGAAAGTAATTATATAATAAAACGAAAATACGTTCCTTAGAAAATTTGAACGCATTTTTTTAAAGTGGTTTTTATCTTTTATTAGTTTTTCAAGTTATTATTTGACTTTTATTTATTAACTAATACAAATTAAACATTAAAAGGTTTTTCAAGGACAGATTTTTGTTGTAAAATTATTAACAATTATAAAACGAGGTTTAAGCTATTTATATTATTATAGTTTTTGTAAAATTAAATTTGATACAGATTTCCTAAGAAATTCAAATTAGTCAAATTCAATGCCCAACACATTTAATAGTAAAATTAAGGCTTGTAAGCCTTTTTTTATATTGAAATTTATTCAATACAGAGCCTTTTCGTAAAAATAGCATCGTATAATGCCTCCCTACTTGCCGGAGTATTCCTTCCTAGAGGGGCGTAGCCATTATCGCCTCTCTATTGGAAGAAGCACCAACTCAACTCTAGAAGAGCAGCGCAGGCGATTTGAAGCCTCCCTACTTCCCGGAGTATTCTTCCATAGAAGAGCGCGGCCATTATCGCCTCTCTATTGGAAGAAGCACCAACTCTACTATAGAAGAGCTGCGTAGGCTATCGCCTCTACTGGGAGCAATCCCCCTTAGAGTTGCCGCATAAAAGCCTCCCTACTTGCAGGAGTATTCTTCCTTAGAAGAGCGCGGCCATTATCGCCTCTCTATTGGAAGAAGCACCAACTCAACTCTAGAAGAGCAGCGCAGGCGATTTGAAGCCTCCCTACTTCCCGGAGTATTCTTCCATAGAAGAGCGCGGCCATTATCGCCTCTCTATTGGAAGAAACACCAACTCTACGATAGAAGAGCTGCGCAGGCTATCACCTCTCTACTGGGAAGAGTAGCACTCCTCCTTAAAGTTACCGCATACAGGCCTCCCTACTTGCAGGGATATTCTTCTCTAGACGGACGTGGTGATTATAGCCTCTCTATCGGAAGAGTTAGCGACTCTACTCTGGAAGAACGCCTCTTTACTAGTACTCTCCCTTAGAAGTAACGTATAGAAGCCTCCCGACTAACAGGGATATTCTTCTCTAAAGAAGGCGATGGTGATTATCGCCTCTTTAACTTAGAAGTATCAGCCAATCTCGTCTGGAGGAGCTGCGTAGGCTACCGCCTCTCTGCTGTGAGGAGTAACCTCTTTTCGCTACATGTCGCATAGACTAAAGCCTCCCTACTAGAAGGAGCAACGACACTCGCCTAGAGAGGGCTCATAAATGTTGGTCTTTCTACTACGAGGGTAGCGGCAATTCCCTGTAGGTGCCACGCACTCTGGCGTCTCCTTATCTGGATGCGCAGTGACTAACCCCTAAAAGGACCGAGGATTTTACCGCCTTGCTACTAGCGGTACCAGTAATTCTCTCCTAAAGGGGTCGTGCTAATTGTCATCTCTCTATTAGTAGCAGTACCTGAAAATTCTGACGTCTATTACTAAAGGGGTTAGTGTCTTTTGAATTATAACAGTAAAACAGCGGGCCAAAAAATTCAAACGACTAAAATCACGGTTCACGTCATCGTTCAGGTTTAACAGCACAAGAGAACATCACGGGCGCTAAACTCAGTCAGACATCGATACATCGAAATTACCGTTGCCCGAGTCTTTAGAATTGTAATGCTAAGATAGATCGATTTCCATGCAACCAGCGTACTTGGCGTCAATTATAAATGCTGTGTGCATAAAGAAAGGAAACGTTGGCTAAATCGATTCCTATTAGTCATTCTTTCTGTAAGCGACCATTGATTGGTCACTGCGTAGGTCATGCAAGACCAAGCTAATAACACGTGGACGGCCGTATCGAGCAGTTTAATTTCGAGGAATTACGGCGCCCGTAAAGGCGAAGTTCAGTTTCGCTATGTATGTTAATGTCTCTTTGTGTGACCTCAGTACTGTGTTAATTACGTCTGCCAACGTGGCGACGTCACTTGTTTAACAACTGGCTGGTTGCAAGCTCGCCCGGTAAAGGCATACAGTGACATGGAATACATTAGATACGTTATAGAGACAACTAATTGTTTTCTTAAACATTCTAAACTTATTTACACGGAATAATACAATCTTTTAAAACATTGAATCTCAGACATATACTTGGACATATACTTGTCGTTCTATGGCTTGGATTTTTTGGTCGCATCTAAATACGCGTAAGTAACCGCAACTGAACACGTTTTATTTCCACTTTTTTTTTTATTTTACGGCAACCATTTTTATGACGTACTTGGCCTGTTTTAAGGGAAAGCAGTATTTGCAATAAGCCGACCCATAGAATTTGATTATTTAAGTAGTTGAATGGAAAACACATTTTTATTCAGATAATTGTATTTTACTATACTACCCAATAAAAAATCTTGCACTATGCATTAAAATTAGATCAATAAAATAAATATTTTATCTTTTCGGAGGTAGATGCTGTTCAAAATATCTTACATACGTTTGTGGATAACCTTCATATGAAAATATAAGCTTAATGTTTTAATAGTATTTTGCTAGTCAATAAGCCTTTAACAATTTATCGTTGCAAGAGCTATATTCGTTGTATGATCTAATGCAGAAATATATATATATATATATATATATATATATATATATATATATATATATATTGTAACACTCTTAAAATAAAGTGTTACATATAAATTCATTTATATATTTCATTTTTATTTAATAATTATATCTTCCTAATATAAAAGAAAATTTTTGTTTTATTGGTGCACATTGTGAAGCTAGCATAGACAGTAGCGCCCCTAGCGGGTAAAAATGCAAAAATATCGTACGAGTTAGTAACTTAAAGGTAATTAACCACCTCACGCCATGTGACGTACGCATGAGGCGATACTTCTCAACCAATCAGAATATTCAAAATAATAAGTAAGGGTGGGAAATTGCAGTTAACGCGTCCTTGAAACGACCCCACTTCTCAAAAAGTCCTCCGAACGAGACGGACGTCATGGCATTTTCGGACTTAACCTAGAAATTTACAAGCTTCCAGTATTCAAAATTCAAGATGTCAAGGCCGGTACCAAATTTTATAAACGCAACAAAAGAAGAAGTCAGAATAGATTATTTATGTGTTTCCAATAAGTAAAAGTTTATATCATTTTTGTCTAAGAGCGCTGATTCCAGGATCGATGTGCAGTGATTAGTGATTCCAAAAGCCATGGGCAATGTTTTGTGGTATGTGTTGAAGTGTTTTGTAAGTAATGTGCACAACCAGGTACGTTTTAGATAATAATAAAGAAAATGTATTTTAATGTTAACTAAGTTGAATTTTAATTGATAAAGGGTTAACACATGAACGGTAGAAATTGTCCTTTGAATATTCATTTTAAAATTAATTTGGAAAACTTTAGCGACTATCTTTTCGATATATATAAATATTATTGGTTAATAAGTAATTAAAATGTATGGAATAATTAGCAGTAATTAAAAGATAATTACTCGACACATTGGTGTCTTTTCTTCTATTGTAATATGTAATTGATTAATAAATTGTATAACGTTGTATTTTAAAGCTTTAAATTCTTATTTCCCAAGTAACCTAGTTCTAGCTTCAAGATAGAAGAGCGTCATAGACAGACGGTAATTGCCTGGGTTATGACGTTAGAACTAGAGCCAGGGTAATTAATTAATTAATATGTTAATTAGTAATTAACACACATTTTTAAAAAAAAGGTAAAACCCCCCAGGAAAAAGGGCTGACCCGTTACAATATATATATATATATATATATATATATATATATATATATATTTATTTATTTATTTATTTATTTATGAGTTGATAAATGAACAAATACAAGTAAAATCTAAATTTGATACTATATTCAGTGTTTGTAATGTTAGGGCAGCAAAATAAAAGTTTAACAACATTGTAATTGATTTGGCATATCTATTTATTTGATCTAATACGTTAATATGTTAATTTTAATCGTTTAATATTCCTGATGATGTTGGTACTGTGAGCCAACGAAAAGCTTTGAATTGTAAATTCAATTATAATTCTTGTATTTGTATTTTGACTTAGTTCTTTATATATATATATTAAATATGGTGATATGTTTTATTATAATATAGTTAATAAATTAAAAATATTTCAAAAACAAGAATACTTTTAATGAATATATTTATTCAAAGCTTTTCGCCGATAAAATCGTACCAGCATCTTCAGGAAAATAATTATCTAATCTTATTATATATATTTAAAGTCAATTCCTACTTTGATCAACAAAGATATATTTTATTTGAGTTACGTTTTACTAAATAATTACAATTAATATAAATAAAGTAACATAACCTATGCGTTAAAACAGCTGTTCTATCACACAACCTATAATAACATAAAATCAGCTGTTAATCATATGTTATCACTTATTTTAAACCAAAAGGGCTAGATAACTATATTGCATACCTTGCCTCTTTTGTGAAACGTTTTCACCAAAATATAAAACTAAAATTAATTAATGAATTCATATTTGAAAAAACTGTATTAACATCAATTGTCTTACACTACAAGTTTTTAACAAATGTATTTCAACTTGAGTGGATAAAAATTATTTTATTAACGATTGAAATTTTGAACAAAATATATACAGTATTGGGTTAGTATGAACTAATAGAAGGAATTGAAGAATGCATTCATGGTAATTGCACGCATGTGAATAAAACTTCACGCCGGTTATGCCAGCACTACATGCGCTAGAAGGGGAAGAGAAGGTAATTTAGACAGATGGGGTTCCGCTGATGACTGCTTGATTGTCTACGATTGGACCGAGGCTGGGACTAATCACTAGAAAACGGCGTTAACGAGCTGGCCTGTATGTCAGCGCCAGTACAGTCAGATAAAGGAACACTCTAACGCTCCCAAAAGCAAATTCTTGTAGCTTAATTACTAGGCTCCGTGTTACACACAAGATCAATACGTTGTCAAAAACTAGACGGTCATTTATATCGAGCTCAGAAATGCTTACAATCTTGTACATTCGCCAGTGTGTTTGTGGAAGAGTTATTGATGGGAACTTATTGATGGGCGCTCAGCATTATCCATTCTTTCAAATAAGACAAATGGTCATGTTGGAGATAATGTTTAGTGCAGCATGTGAATCCACCTTCACGAACCGAGTAACTATCTTCATGTTTAAGACGGGAAGGTGGTGCTTGTGTCTGACTTTGCACGGCTTGACTTCAAGGCCTGGACAGGTGAATGGTCCTGGAAAGAGATGATATGACGGTTTCACCCGCCCAGAACCAGTAGAACCTTCAGAACGGCTAGGTTTTTCAATGGTCAGTGCAATCGGGTCTTTGTCCACACTCTCGAATGCCCTCACCTACATTCGGCAGTGTTTTAAGGAATGATGAAAAAAAGAAGAATGGTGACTAGGAGAACTCGTCTATTGATTCCCCCTCCTTTGTTAAAGAACCCAAAAGTGGATCCTTATGTGGAATAATATCCAAAATTGATATAAGAAACCCCTACCAGAATGAATACAACCTCAAATTCGTGACTCCGGACCGGGTGATTAGCGTCAGGCCCGAGACAGTGGGGGGGGGGGGGTCTTGGTGCCACGCAAGAGTCTCTCTAAGCAAGGACAAGTACAACCGTTGATTTTTGCAACCTCCCCTACAATCTCAACTGTACCGTTCTACAACTCCACTGAAGGCAGGACTAAGATAGGAAGATTCTGGGAGCAGGAAAAGATTACGGCTTGCGAAAATCTCATAAGTAACTTCTCAGGATACTTGTGTGTGAAATACGGTACTTAATGCAGTGAATGCTTAATGTACGTGTTTAGCTTTGGTAGCGCAAAGGATGCTGCCTGACAGCAAATGCTTCATTATGGAAGAGGTTTAAGTTTTAAATATTATCAAGGTAATCATAGCATGAAATACATAGTTAAAAAAAGAACAGCGCCTAGCCTTTAAAAGTTAGTTGATTTTGAAATACAAAAAAAAACTCTTCAATCAACATCAAATGAGAATGATTACACGCCTTTGTTAGCCTACTCGCAAGGTCTCTCCAGCCCTCTGTAGTTCAAATAACGTCACATAAACGCCTATATGTGAATATTATTATATAATACCCAACCATCTTCATACTAAGAGCTCTCTCTCTCTTTCCATTTGTCTCTTTCTGTATCGATCTCTCACTCTCTCTGCCTAGCTGTCTGTCTCTCTGCCCGTCAGTCCAACCACCAGGATCTAAATGATCCATCTATCAATCTTTATTTATTTCTATCTATCTATCTATCTATTTACCTAACCGTCTCTCTACCTACCTATCTGTCTGTATATCTACCGATCTATCTGTCTGTCTATCTACCGATATATCCACCTATCTATCAATCTATCTGTCTAACCATCTATCTATCCATTCATTCCACTACCGTCCTACCTATCTAACTATGTATCTATCTATCCCTATCCTTATCTATTTATCTATCCATATATATACCGATCCATATTTTTATCTATCATCTATCTATCTATCTACCAATCTATCTTATATCTACCTATCCATCTTTCTATCTATCTACCTATCTATCTTTCTACCTATCATCTATGAATCTATCTACCTATATATCCATATATCTACCTATCCATCTTTCTATCTACTATCTCTCTACCCATCTGTCTATGTTACTATTTATCTATCTGCCTACCTACCTATCTATCTACCTACCTATCTATATATTCCTCTAACTATCCATATATATTTCTTTCTATCTATCTATCTGTCTGCCTTACTTTTTCTCTAGACCTACAGCTGCTGTTGCTTGCCTTCTGTTTTTCACATCTTCCTACAATCTCCTCTATCCTCCAAATCTCAACGATCCACTTCTCCGCTCCCCATTAGGGCGTTCATTTCTCTACCGGTCTCTCTTTCTTGCCCCAGTGGTTCTGAGCATCTACCGTCTACTCTTGCAGAACCATGTCATGTCTTCATACAAATCGGGCTACTTTCTGCCGGCAACCTTCTTACGATTACAATTAAATGGGAAAATGTGCTTTCAAGACCTCACGTCGTTAAACTTGACTTAGATCATAAACACAAAATAATTTAAATCAAAGCATATTTGATAAAACAACAGCGACACCATTCTGCATAAAATACAGCTGTTTACGGGTCGCGTCAACAAACGTAAAATGCGTGTAAATATGCATACAACATCACTTTGTAAGCAACACATAAAATCTGAATAACAAATAACGTGCCTTTACACACGTTTGAATACGAAACTGCTCTTTATTATTTTCAAGTGAAGCAACCTGTTCCAACTATGTATCTGACGAGTTTCGGATGTTCAAAGTTTTCTTTAGTTATAAACTCTGAATCAATATTACATCTATAATTAAAACTACCTACTCATGTTAAATTTAATTTGCATGCTTACTCGAGTTTATCGTGTCAAATACAGTTTTAGTCTACCTTTGTCAACCTGTCATTGAATTTTACGTGGCGACATTTACAACTTGGATACATGTCAGAAGAATTGTTTGGATAATGTCATGTTTACTAATTCATGTTCTTGTAGTCGGTTTATGGACGTTGTCATCTGCATCTGACCTTTCTGTAATCGGTGTGAAACATGAACAAATCCTATATATATATAAACCTAAAAGATAATATGGATGTTAAAAATAAAATGCCGAGTCCTATAATTATTATGTAGAAAAAACTTGATCAGAACAAATACCATGTAGGAAATGAAGGTTGATACAAGGAACACCTTAAAAGAACACCATAAAACCACGTGCACTGATTGAAAAACAAATACAAATTAAAAGTAGACACGATAAACTATATAAAGTTCCAAAAGAATTACAAAAGCCACATAAATGTCAATATTACAATGATATGACTTAATATTATGTTTCCCGTTTGGAATAATTTTTTTAATGTTTTGAAAATGTTGCACTGTTATACCGCGAAAACGTTTAAGTACATTTGATTTACATGCTATTTCTAAATGTGTAATAAATTATATCGAGGAAACTACACAAATTTCCACTATATATATATATATATATATATATATATATATATATATAGGCTTATATATAACTTACATTTTAATTTACTTAATCAAGACTCTTACTTGGTATATTTGCGAGTCGACTTTCGAGAACTATCAATTACGTGTCCTCAATTTCAAGTTTTTTACAAGAAAATAAGAATAAAAGAAATCCGAATTGCTAAGTACATATAATATTTTTCTTGTATAGTAATCAAAATAACTGAGGATTATATTCAAATATAAGACTTATTTTTGAATAATAAAAAATTAATAAATAATTCTTGTATTTGAATAGCCTCAGTTGTTTTGATAGATAAACACACACACACACACA